>QKQZ01034195.1:0-17055 GCA_003595255.1 Solenopsis fugax
TCGGCGCACCTCGCGATCAGATAAAGCGCACGAAATTGTTCCCCGTTTCGAGGTCGACGCACCGCTCGTCGCGTATCTGCCGCCGCGGCGCAGGGGCCCGATAAAAGGCTCATCAGTCCGGACCTGCCGTCGTTGCCGGCCTGCTGCCGTCACCTTCCCGAATTCCCGCTGCCGAAAACGCTCGAAATGGAGGTGAGTCTCTCTATCTATCTATCTATCTCGCGCCCTCGTTCAGGAGCACGATCCGTTTCCAGTTACCAAATGTCGCTTTTGGATCGAGACACGGCGAACGAGTGAATCGCCGTCGAGGGATCGTGGTATCGGGGTAACCGAGCTGCTGCTCCTCCTCCTGTTCCACAGGTGTTTCCCACATTCCCACGCGAGGTCGCAATTTAAAGTGAAAATACTTGTATAACTTGGATCTGGGAAAGTTGGGGAAGCGCGGTGGAGAGGAAGCACTCGGAAAATGGGAAAGGCGCGGAAAGTGTAACTAAACGGGATATGTTCGCTGTCACGAGCGTGACACAATCTCGTTTGTCTCTATATAACGTTCGAGTGACGAGAGAACTCTGACAGTTGCGCAAAACGCAAAATGAGATTCCTCTTCGTAATTGTTTCAAGGTATAAAAAAAAGAACCTGCTTTATTGCATTTTGATTTTATCGCACGTTTTCTTTCGTTTCTTTTTTTGTCCTCAATAAAATAAATATAAATATTCCCTAAATCGATAAATTTCATATAGTGTGGAAAATCATTCAGAAATGACACATGTTTAATTTTTACAATATAGGAGCGAATTATTATAATGGCCAGAGTTGAGTAAGTTAATCTAATTTTTTAAACCGAATTAAGTAAAAGTTAATGGCTTATAAAATTAATTTAATTATGTTAAAAGTTACGTTAAGATTAAATTAACTTAAATTAAAAGTTAATTTTAAAAAGCATTATTTATATTAAATTAGAAATTCACAAAATTTTAAAATTAGATTACTCAAAACAGCTATAGTGTGAATCATCAAACTCAATATTTTATTTATAAATTAAGTTTATATGGGATAATAAGAAATATTGTTTTTTATGTGGAAATATATTTTTTCTTTTATATAATAATATTTTTTTCCATGTAGATAAATTTTTAACTTCGGAAAAGTTAATAAATAAAGCTTATATGTTTCAAAAATAACTAGTTAAAGTTAAAAATTAAATCATTTAAAATTAACCAAGTTAAGTTAAAAGTAATTAACTATTTAACTTTTTAACTAGTTATATTACTCAACCGTGAGAATGATAAGTCATTCGAAAAATTGTACAAGCTCAATTTTCGCTCTTTTAAAATGACGGGATTTAGAAAATACAGATGATAAAAATATAATTATTGAATACAAAGGAATGAAGAAAAGAATACTTTTAAAATGTTTAATTATTTCGTTACTTTGCTATTCGCGTGATGAGTCGCTGGCACAATTAGAGATCTAGCTGGATGCGAAAAGACTTGGGTTCCGTTCAGCGAGAGTTAATTCCAACTCGCACTATTGCGCGTGACATTGCGACTATGTTTACATTTTTCATTGAATCGTTTATGCAACGTTGATATCGTATCTCTCGCTCTGCGACTTCTTCGTAATATATTAATTTCGTACTTAATTGTAAGAACGACGCCAGTGCGATGCGGAAAATAATAAAAATTCCTAGCCGAAACTGAAAAAAATATTTTTAATAAAACAAACGTGCTTATAATCATGCCATCGTTATCTACAACAATTATATAGGCCAATGACGCAACATATCTCGTATATATAATACCATTTGTTAGTTAAAATAGTCAATAAATAGTATTTCTAAAAGCATCGCGATTGCGTCATGTTTGCGAAAAATTTTTACTCGTAATCCAACATTCTTTTTAAATTTTAGATAAATTAAAGTTGTAAATAAATTTTCGAAATTTTTAGGGAGGTAACATTGACATTATTTAATGTATTACAATATTAGCTTTGGTCGCGTATTATTTTTTCTCCTGCGACAAGTTGTTTTGTATAATATCGTTATAAATGATGCAAAATTTAAATGTGATTTTGAGAAAACTTATTATAAACAATATGACATTAAACGAGCCTTTTAAACGTCAATCAAATACTCTTGCCAGCGATTTCAATCGGTCGTTCTTTCAGAGAATATAATGAAATAATCAGAAAAATCTTACTTTCCAGATATCAATTATTTTGACTTATTTTTTGAATTTCAGACGAAATGTTTTATAATTAAAGGCACCATTTTCATTTAAAAATTGTAAGAAATTAATGTATCATCTCCATTTGTAACATGCCTTTCATTCATGCGTGATCGAAGTGACATTTTCGATCATACTATTATAATTAACATTTTTAAATGAATATTGGAATTTGAAACAAGGCAAAAGACCTTGAAAGCTGATCCATGCGAAACCGATTGACTTCAACTATAATTCGATTCAGTTGACGTAATATCGTACGCGATCTTCATACAGAATGATACAAAGTTCGCGATCAGAATGAGGCAATCATTAACGCAAAATGTATGACGTAAAAATATTGAACTTTCATCTCTAAAAGGAGACGAATTAAAATTAAAATTACATTTAGATTCATTATATAATATAATTAAAGAGATAGGTCTACATAGCAGAATCTTGGCGCTGAAATAATGTTTCTTGTGCGATTTTACATGCAATTTCTGATTCCTTCGAATTGTGTACCGTTACTTTCGGTTTCAAACACAGTGCTTAAATTGAATCAGAAAAATAACATCACAGAATTAAATTAACAAGTCTATTTAATATTATTAATGTTAACTTAGTGTCTTTATAATATCCCTCATCCCAGAAAAAGTGAAAAAAGATTTATAAGGTTCTTTTTTTACATGATGGCCTTATTTTTTTATAAGGTTAAAGAAAGTCGGTAGAAAGTCGATTCGATTGAAGCTAAATGTGACCTTATCTCTTTAATTATTTTTGAACTTATTTATGAGTTCGAAATATTATTCATCTACCTTAGGAAAAAAAATTTGTCAGAATTTGTCATTTGAAATTATCGGAGTTATATTGGCATTTGGAACAGTTTGTACTTTATAGGTATTTTTCGAATAAATTCCAGCAAAAAGTACCGAATTTTTCCAAATTCCTCTGTCTTTTTGCCGGAAAAATGTTAAAATCATACAGTTTTTGGTAAATTTTGACAAAAAATCCTAATTTATTCGATTTTATTCGAAATTTTATTTTGCGTAAATTTGAAAAAATTCTTTTAAAAAAATTTTTGCCAAGGACGAATCCTAATACCTTCGATTTTTATATCATCGTCTACATTTTTTAATTTATAACGCTTGGAGGAGAATGAGTTTGACAATCCAAAATGTTAATCGACATCGGGAGAACCGTATCGACCTTAAGTCGGTCGTTCAGACATTCTCGAAGGAAGCGAGGAAGATGTTTCGAGAAGAGAGACGAAAGAGCAGTAGGAAGAGTCGGTGGCCCATTTCTTTTAGAAGGGAAACGACGATTACAGTTAAGCCGTTACCTCCGTCGGTGCTTGTTCAGTTTTCTGTAGACGGCATTCCTGAGCCGGCGTCACGTCACAGCTGGAAACCCTCGTGAGAAACTCTCGGTGTAGCGGCTGCGGTAACAGCTTCTGTCCACGCCAACCCTTTTACGGCACTTTTCTAAGTAGAGGCGATCGCGAAACGAGGTATTACTAAAGCTATTGGCGTATCTTCGGATCTGGTTAATCAACGCGAAAATTTATTCAACCGATCTTCGGTACCCGAGTGAAACGTAAAAAAATTACGAATCAACGAATAAGATCTTACAGAGATAGGAAGGAAACGGAAGTGAGTCAAAGATAAGAAGTGGTGGTGAAGAGAAAAGATTATATCATAACAAAAGCGCCGATACAGATGTGATTCACTGATACGGAAAGAAAAAGCGCTCGATAATAGCCTTGATTCTTTTTTTTTTTTAACCGAAGGTCATCGCTCGATCTCGCAATTTCGGTCCCGTCTAAAAAATCTTTCTGGTGCAGAAAATGTGTCATTTTATTTGTTCGTTTCGGACTTCACTTCAATGACGTGTCGGGCAAAGTTGCAGAGAAAAACGCGAGATAATTTCTGAAGATAATCTGATAACGCGCTCGATAGGCGATCGATAAAAGCGTGCGGAGATGACGGTTATTGTTGCAATAAGTGATTTGTTGCATCGCGGAAAATCCTTTCACCTTCCTACCGCACACACGTAATCCTTTGAAAGTGGTCTCGTTCTCCTCCACCGTGGTATCATTCGCGTGAAACATGTCTGTTTATCAATAGTTTGCAATCGTTCCATTAATCAACGCTGAATTTCAAGATACATAAATGCGATGGGAAAGATATCGTGAGAGTTGAGAGATACATTCGCACACAGACGTACACGCACATAAAAATGGTGAACATAAAAATTTAAAAAGACTGCGCGTCATGTCTCTCTATATCTCTGCGGACCAGTTATCAGAAAAACTCTAATACTCATTAAAAAGAATCAGATAAGATCTTGAAAAACTATTTGATCTTCGATCGGATAGGATAAATGGCTTGATTACTGACAGTGTTTCAAATAGAAATTCGATCTTGAATGATTTTTTTTAATTATTAGGATGTTGAAGCTGTACTTTTAATAAAATGATATGACAAAAAGAATTCAAGTAAATGCAATTATATAATAATATAATTTGAAAAAATTATAAAATCGAATTTCCAGTATTTTGGACAGTACGGAATATTTGGAACATTTATTCTGTATCGGATATTGAGCAGGATTAGAAATAGATAATTAATTACATTTTTCAGAATTAAATAATTTACATAAATATAATTTAATTAACTTGAGTAATAAATATATTTTAAATAAGTTTAATAAATATTTTAAGTTTAACGAAAATTCGGAATATTTTTTAGAATTAAATAATTAATTTACATAAATATAATTTAATTTACTTCATTAATAAATATATTTTAAGTAAGTTTAACGAAAATTCAATTAAGAATTGATAAATTTAAAGGAGTCTCTTCAATTGACAATTGATTTAAGCAGGGTCTGGGTTAATTGAAAACCGATTAATATGAACGAATTCAATTGAAAATTATTGGTAAACTTTATATTGTAGAGTACTCCAGTTATGGAGTTGCATCTTTAAATGTAATTTTAATGCAACTCTTTTCATCGGTGTCTTGAAGTTTCTGAATTTTTCACGAAGAAATTAAATTTCTTATCACAGAACCATTGAATTTTGATGACGAGCAATCAATTTCATATTTTTCAAATTAAGAGATTAAATAACACACATCAGTGATGCTTCATATTTTTACGTAAAAAATTTTCGATGTGTGCACAGGCGGAGCATAGACTGGAGCAGTTAAAAAGGGCGACGGACAGAATACAAAGGGAAATTGAAGAAGTCACCGAGAGGGAACACGAACTGCGGAACGTGGGTAGCATTAAAACCACATCCCACGAGACGGTGGACTCCAAGGTATCTTGAAAACTGCATGCTCCAAATAATGCAGTTTAATGTCAATGCGTTTCTATAATAAATCCCACGCGTATTTATCCTCTCGTTTCTTTGTGTGATGTTAAATAACAATCCTCTTTTATTCTCAAAAAAAAAATAAAAATACTTTTTAAGTGAAGAAGGTAAAACACAGAGAGAATTTTTTCTTACAATAGAATTTATCTTCAAATCATGGTAGTCGTGGGACAAAATTTAATAAACTATTTTATGATACATCATACTATTTTTATATCGTGAAGTAGTTTATTAAATTTTATTAAAATTTAACAAAATTTTACTAAAATTTAATATGTATAAAATAATTTGCAAAAATTACAATAAAATAGTTAAATTACATAAATAATTAAATTTTACTAAAAATATAGTAAAATTCTTCAAAATCCATATCCCACGACTATCATAATTTAGAGGGTATTAAAGATATTAAAAGAAAAATTCTCTCGGTGAAAATATACGAGTATTTGAAGAAATCGTGAAATGGCTCTTAAGAACGAAAGATTCGTTTGTATCTGAAAATAATATTTATTTTACTGCATAGGTGCGTCGCATGCCACAGGCTCTAGCCTCAGGTAAACTGAAGAGAACAACGTCTACGCCGCAGATACTGGAGGCAGTCAGCCTGACGCCGCTGTCGCCAAACTTGACGCCAAAGATGACGAACGGCGTGATATCTACGCGCGCTACGCCGACACCGTTGCGCTTTGCAACCACGCCGAGCCAGAAGGGTTTGATGCACAGATTCCTGGCTACACGGGGAAAGCTCTACAAGAAATCGACGAACAATAACGGTTTAAGTCCTGCCGTAACGCCGACTATCGCGCTCAATCCTCTCAGTATCAAGGCCTTTAACAGGACGTTAGAAATACCACTGGAGCCGGACGACGAGCCAAAGAAGCCATTAACGAGAAAAGGATATGTTCCTGTAGAGCAGAAGATTCAAAAGGAGCTACATGACATGAAGGAACGAGAAAACGAATTAAGGTATTGAAATTTTTAGATAAGAAAAATTTAATACGAGTACATATGTGATTCAGAGAATTTTTAAATAATAGATTAAAAAAGAAGATTAATTTTTTCTATTCATATATGTATAATCATATAAAAATATATACAATTATATAGGAAAACATAAGCATATATATTGAAATGAGAACGCCTTGTACGGTCAAGCTGGATCTTAGTGCTTTTTATAAATTTTATTTGTGTGATTTTTATATACCTTTCTTCAAATTCAACTGACTACGCGCCAAATTACTTTTCCGGTCATAACGCAGCTATAAGTTGAACATGAACAGATAATGGCCGGTATTCATAGTCGATTCTTATTTCAAGATCATCTTAAGCAATGTCTTAAGATGCTGATATGGCTGTCTGATTGGTTGATTGGCGTCTCAAGATGATACTTAAGACGATTTTAAATATAAGAACGGACTGCTAATATGAATACCGGCCAATATCACATTTATTAAATTAGAAATAATTTAATAATTAGCGATGCTAACTTGCATCTTGATGTTAGACCCCTTATCCCCCCTGAAAAAACTGTAAAGAATTTATTGCGAAAAATATCACCTCAGCCAGGGTACGAACCTGGAACCTCCCGAATCTCTGGTCCGGGCATTTTACCACTTCGACCACTGAGGCCTCGGTGATATTTCTTGCAATAATTGTATATGAGTGAGAACGCATGTTTGAGGCGCGTGATTTAAAATTGGAGATATTCGACCGTTAATGTAATACATACAAATTGAAATGAGAATTTTTCGCAATAAATTCTTTACAGTTTTTTCAGGGGGGATAAGGGGTCTAACATCAAGATGCAAGTTAGCATCGCTAATTATTAAATTATTTCTAATTTAATAAATGTGATATTNTGGCGCCACCAGTAAGTTATGGTTAAAATTGTCAGATGTAAAACGTCATTATCGTAAGGTTGGGCATCTGTCAACAACATAACCTTAAAATATTAGTGATTTTTTAATAATATATTCTTTTGTGTGCGAAAATGTCGAGTTTTGAGCCGAATAAGCGTCATTTGCGGGAACTTTTGATTTACTTCTTCAATTTGAAGAAATCTGCAGCTGAGGCGCATCGATTGCTTGTAGAAGCATATGGTGAGGCTGCCTTAAGTGAGAGAAGTTGTCGTGAGTGGTATCAAAAGTTTAAGAACGATGAATTTGACATCGAAGACAAAGAACGTAGCAGAAGGCCGAAAGTGTACGAAGACGCGGAATTGGAAGCATTATTGGATCAAGATTCGTGCCAAACGCAAGAAGAACTTGTACTTACATTAGGAGTGACTGAACAAGCAATTTCACATCGATTGAAATCAATAGGAATTTATAAAAAGCACTAAGATCCAGCTTGACCGTACAAGGCGTTCTCATTTCAATTTGTATGTATTACATTAACGGTCGAATATCTCCAATTATAAGCATATATGTTTTCTTTCTCTCATATTATATATAATTTTTCTTCGTATATACAATAAAAATAATACGAAGAATTCTAAAATAGAGGAATAATTTTTGTATTTTTTAAAGTGAAGAAATGAGAAAACATTGCTCTTATATATGATAATCTATAAAATTGTATAATTACATATAGAATATTATATATATAACTACAATTTTATTTTTGATGAAGAAAAACAATGTAAAAATTATTTTTCTAATAATTCTTATTTTTTCTATACATATGGACTGAAATTATACAAGAGAAAGAAAAAATATATAGGTATATTTCATATATAATTACATATATTTATATATAATTTATATATGGATTATCTTTCCCAGATTGAGATTAATTTTTTAATTTGTTAAGAATAAATTTTGAAAATTCTCAAGAAAGCTATTTGAATTATTATTATATCCTCAATTATGACAAAAAGAAATAATTACTAGTACACATTTAATAATGATTAACTTAAATAACTTTTTTAATGTTTAATTTTACTTGAAGAAAGCATTAAAAAGATATAATATTGAATTGAGGATCTAATTATTGTAATAAAAATTTTTAATGTTTTTATTGAATTATTACATTTACAAACTCAAATTAATTCATATAAATTTTGTTTAGATTGATGAGATCGCAGATGTTAGCAAAGTCTCAACCGAATCTACTTGATATAGGAAACGATAATGATTCTGATATTTACGACGGTTCCAGTTCTCTCAGAAGCGGCGCTTCCACTAACACCTTGAATGAGGATGAAATCGAGAAAGAACATAAAGGAAAACACAAGGTTAACAACGTTTTCACGTGATTATAATCAATTATTGTCACACAAGTGAAACAAACGCGTTAATTTATGATAAAAGCAATTCTTTGAAACGCGCATTTATTGACAAATAAAATTTCCTTTTATTTACAGCCTAATCCACGACGTCGTAACACACTCATCGCGCAATGGGAAAATTTGATAGCTGCCAAAAAGGAATCTATTGAAAATAACAACGAGAAAGATAGCTACTTTTGAAAGTCCTATAACTGCAGATAGCAACATCACCTTTATCTTTATCCGTTCGTTATCCTATTCTACCTAAATAATTGATCGTAAATCAGTAATAATTATTAATATTACAATGAACGACTGTTTGTAACAATTTAAGAGCGTTCTTGCTCTGCCCATTTTGAAACATATCTTAAATGAATAATATTTTTTTGTTTTTTTTTTTAAATCTTGTTTTACATAGTTTATTTATGAATGAACAATTTTTTTGTGCTTGAATATTTATGCGCTCTAGCGTTAATTAGACTACCACGTCGCGGCTGCATGTATTTTCAGTATTAAGTTGCTGGGTAAATATTAAAACGCAACTTCGTATTTATTAAAAATTATGAATCCCCGAACATCGAAGGATCTAAGAAAGCAGGGCACGTTTTGTTTCATTATTATTGATGGATTCGATGATATGAAACATAATATGTAAAATATCCTCACGAGCGACTGAAGTTTTTGTACGTTTAGCGTCTAAAGTAACTTTGCGGGTGTAAAGTGCTTATTATAATGATCGATAACTCACTTAATTGGCACATGTATAGTGTGTATTAAATATTAATTAGCTGTAAAGACGGTTAAGATATTCGATGGATACTTGTACGTAAAAAAATCTAGTTATAATAATATTGAATAATACGTGCGATTGTTATCTATTATAGAATTTATATTATGCGCGAAATTATTAGACAAACATACAGTTCTGTATAAAGTTTATACACACTGGTTTTCGGTTATGCAATATTAATTATATTTAGAATAAAAAAAAATAAAACAAAGTTAATATAAAAGTCTAAAACGCAGTTGAAAAAACGCAAAATAATAATTAATAGCGTTTACTCTTCACGTATCCATATTTTCACAATGAACGTTATCCATAATTTCACTATGATTTGGCATCTGATTAGTGATTTCATCTCGCGGATTCCACGTGGATGTCTACGTTAATTTGTAATGCTGATGATAACTCCAAAGAGAGTTGAAACGTTCATTGTGAAATTATGGATACATGATCGAAGAATAAACGCTATTAATTATTGTAATGTTGCGTTCTTTTAACTATATTTTGGACTCTTATTAATATTGTAATATTTTATTTATTTTTTTATTTTAATTTCGAGAGTATTATTCTATTATTAATATTTAGACATTAGTCATCTCTCCAACGCAGTCTTCATTCTTTAGTTTGCAATTGTTATATTTTGCAATACATGTAAATATCAATATATTATATATTTTTACATTTGATTTGATTTGAAATAGATAAAAAGAGAACAAATAATCGCAAAAATGTCAAATTGTGATATTAACACCTTCGAAGCGCTCTCCTACATAAAATCACTACTCTTTTTGATTTTTGTGTATTTTTTCCTTGAAAAGTATCGAACTTATTTTTATAATTTTTAAAAGCCTCCAGAGATAAATGTGACTGTTCAATTTTTAAAAATTATGTGTTTATAAATTTTATCACAAGTTACAAATAAAAATATAAAATTTTTCAAATCACTTTTTCCAAGCCATAATTAAATTCTAGAAAGAATTTAGAAAAAGAAGCATTTTATTTATCAAAATTTAACTACTTCGATGAAAAAAAGTTTATTCTAACAAAGTTTTTACTTTAAATTTATTAACTTTATAATTTATAATTTCTGTATTAATATTCAAAAGAATTTGGTGCATTCTTGAAATGTTTAAAAGATATGTCAGAAATTGCCAAAAATGATAAAGATCTTGTGATTAAAGCTAAGTTAAAAAAATTACCTATGTAAAAGAAATAATAATGTAAGGCATATACTCCTATATAGAAAACAAAGTTTCCTTGTTATTTCATAACTTTTATTTTACAAATAAAATATTAAATTTATTTGATATAATCCAGATTGAAATTGTTTTGTTATTTAGAATAATCTAATTTTTAAAAATTACATTTTAATTTACGCTGTGCGTTCGGAAACATTACCCGAGTGCCCCATTTTATCCTTGTTCATCAAATGTTAATAAAATACATACATGAAAGATGCGTTCCATTTAACGCTCGCAACGCTCATGAAATCATTTCATCCTTGTTATTTGCCAAATATTAAACAAGGACAAATAATGCTCGCGAGCGTTGTGAGCGCCAAGTGGAACGCACCCGAAGTCACTCAAATCACTCAGGTCAACTCTGTTTCCATGTTTCCGAATGCAACTTAACCTCTGTAGATACGTGTGGCGCGTGGTATTTACTCTCGTGTGAAATTAAAATTCCAGCCTAATAAATAAATTAAAGTATTTTTCCACGCACGTTTATAATTATATTATGATATTATGGCTTCAAATGCAAGCCAGATAGACGAAAACATAGAAATTAAACTTTTACTTAATTTCTCTATAAATAAAGGTAGGTTATATTTTTGCCGATAAAATCCATACTTCTCTTTTAACACTTTTGCTGATTAAATTAGAATATGTTTAAATTTACTAGTAATTGTATGCAATTATTGATTTCCAAGGGTAATAAATTGTTAAAAATTTAAAAGCTAAATAAAGTTAGAAATTTAACACTTTTATCTTATTTTGGTTAATTTTTGATTTCAAATTTTAAAAAATTTTATTCCAATTTAATATAAATAATGCTTTTTAAAATTAACTTTGAATTTATTGTTAGCTTGATTTTAATCCAATTTTTATCATAACTAAATTAATTTTACAAGCCATTAACTGTGACTTAATTTAATTAAAAGAAGATTAACTTAACCTTGTTGATTTCATAAATTTTACTGTAATCCCTACATATATGTAGTATATTTTTTATGAATTATATGTTCTATCTCAATAGTTATTTTCAATTTCAGTTTCAGATTTGCCACATAATGTGCACAACATATTAAATGGCCAATACAAAAATGTAATAAATAATGAACTTTCTACATTTATCGAAGCAGTAAGGAATGGCAATAGCTTAGAAGATATTATACACAATAGTTTATCTGAAACTCATATGCATTTGTCATGGATGTGTGCAGGAGTGGCTTCATTGTTATACTTTGTCCAATGCAATTGGACGGGTCCTTGCATCGATAATGATATTGATTGGTTGAAAATTAGAAGAGGCGAGGCACTCAAGCATTTGTCCTTGCATGACGGATGTAATATAAATGTACAAAAACCAGAGCTCCTTTATTTGTCTAAGAAAATTTTTTCTAACATGGACCTGCAGCTTAAATGTAAAAGTTGCATTTGGTGGCTATTTAGAACTAGCCTACTGCATCAGCATGTGTTAGACGAGGACTCGGGAGTGCTATTTGAAGAAATGGAGAATCTAATGATGGAAATTAATAAACTGAGTATATTAGAGGATTCTCTTTGCAAGCTCTTGTTCAATCTGGAAGTTACTAGGTTTTATTTGTATTATAGAAGAACACAAAATTCTGAGAAGCATCTTGAATATGCAGAAAGTATAGCAGACTTAAAATTAAACTTAGAAGGTGCAATGGGGAAACGTACCAAATATCAACAAGAGGAAAAAGCACAGTTGTATCTGAAAATAGAGAACAAGGATATTTTTCCTTCGATTGATTGCATGGATGCACCGAAATCTTTGAACTTAAATGATGAATTGAGATTGGAACACATTAAATTTTCAGAGCACAAAGAAGAGACTAAATTGGGTATGGTAGAGGAAGCAATAATTTTAACAAAATAGTAAGTATAACAGTTTGTATTTGTACAAATCACAGCATTGCAACATAGAAAGATTTTAATAGTTAATAGTGTTCAGTTGCAGCTGTGTCAACCTAAGCACAAACTTACTGACGAGGAAGTTAGACCATACCTGACTGTAAGCTACAATTAATATTGCATTTATTGTTTTACTGTTAATAAATAATATATTAAAAAATATTTGTTTCTTTTTATAGAAAGTTGTAGAGAGTACAAAAAATTGGTCATTAAAGATGACTTCTTTGTGCTATCGTTGTTCGATGGAATCTGATGATAAAAGAACAGTCGAACGATCTATGATGCAGGCGGAGTCTCTACTGAAAGATTTCAATGATGCGAAAGCACCAATAGCCAGAAGGATGGATTTATTTTTCGCGAGTGGTATGAGACCCATTTGGACATTGGAGGAGAAATGGGCTAATATAATGGTCAGTCTTGGCTTGGTCAAGGGAGCTTTGGATGTTTTTATAAAACTAGAATTATGGGAGGAGGTGATTGCTTGTTACAACATATTAAATTTGAAACACAAGGTATATATCTTATATATATTAAGTATAAATACGAAAAAAAATCATGTAGAATCATTATACTATAGTCAATAAACAAATAAGAAAATGAATCAGTCAATAAATAAATAAAAACAATACAATTATATTTTCAAGTAAAAAATGATAGTTTAATCAAATTTGCGTGAAAATTAGATCTAGAAAAGTATCAATTTGCAATTTATAATTTTAAAGTCTTATTTTAATGTTTTCTTAAACAGTCATTTACTCGTGATTGTTCAGCGACTTGTGCAGTAACCTTACTAAACTTGCGTTTTCAGGCAGCTGAGATTATTAAGCAAGAAATATCTAAAAAACCAACGGTGAAATTGTGGTGTTTATTAGGGGATGCAACTGGAGATATGAGTCATTATGAAATGGCATGGAGATTATCCGAAGAAAAAAGCAGTAGAGTACAAAAACACTGGGGATTCTATTATTTTGCAAAGAAAGATGTTCGTATTTGGCACTAATTTTCAATATAAAATTTTTATTTAAATTTTAAATCTAATCTAAATTTAAATCTATTTTTTAGTATGCCGAGGCTGTACCACATTTAAAGCTATCGGTCGAATTAAATAATATTCAAGAACTCGTATGGTTTAGACTGGGCTATGCAGCATTGCAAGTAGAAGATTGGAAGTTAGCTGCAACAGCATATAGACATTATTGCGCTTTAGAACAATCTGTACGTACATCCATATCTCTATTGTTATTTTTAGAGTTGATATATAAATTATAATTCTATATATACATAAATAAAATTCTATATTCTATATAAAAATTTCAGACTTTCGAAGCATGGAACAATTTGGCAAAAGCGTACATAAAATTGGGAGATAAACCAAGAGCTTGGAAATCTTTACAAGATGCCATAAAATGTAACTATGATCGTTGGGAAGTGTGGGACAATTTAATGGTCGTAAGCATCGATTTGGGACATTTTTCAGAAGTATGTATTCATACATAACATGTATTTTATAAACAAAAGCAATAATTGTCAATTGTTAAGAATTATTTAAAAATGAAAGAGATCGAAAAGGCTCGTCCTCGATATTGCTGAGGAGAGAAGGATGCAATTACATCTTGGTGGTTATTAACAAAAATAATTTAATATGTATTTTATAAAAATTTTTTGTTAAACTATCTACACTAATTTTAAGAATGTCAATATATTCTTAAAATTATATTAGAATTAATTATTTATATTAAATATATCTAAATCATTATAGTAAACATCCTATCAATATCTTTAAACAATGTTGGTTTAACAATAATTATGAATTTTATTCACAGGTTATTCGATGCTATCATCGTATTTTAGATTTGAAAAATAGCCATTTGGATGTTCAAGTTCTCCAAATATTAACAAATGCCATAATAAATAATATTAATGACGCGGACGGGAATCCAGCATCTCGTTTGCTTCAAAATACGTTGGAATTATTTGGAAGAATCTCTTCTAATGTAGATAATAACCCAGATATTTGGAGAATGTACGCTGAACTTGTTGTATTGAAAAAAACGGACGCTAATGAAGAGAGAGCGGCACAGTATCTGCAAAAGGCATATCGTTTTATAACTTCAAATCCAAAATGGTGTCGCAGCGAGGATACAGCTCTAAAAGTGCTGGAATTATGTTGCAATTTAGCGCAAGCGTATTTACGTTGCACTACCAATATCACGGTCATCAAGAAAAGGAAGATGCTAGGAAGTGCTAAATTATCGCTTCAAGGAATCGTGAAAAAGATTAAGGAACAAGAATGGAATAATACGAATATCATCGAACAATCGACGAAAGTTGAAGAATACTTAATGACTATAACAAATGAATTAGAACAAATAAAGCCTGTATAATAAGGTATTGCCTGTATTAATATATTTCTCGTATATGAAGAATTCTTCCTCTACAGAAATTTATGAAATTAATGATATTATTGATCTTAATATATAAAATAGTTTTGTAAGAAAAAATTAATGCATTTTATTAGGTTGACAAAAATTATGTTCTTTCTCTATGTAAATAAAAAGCATTTTTTCATACAAAACCTTTCATTTACATAGAAAACAAAATGACATGACTTTTTTGTTAATCTATATATTCTATTCATATACAATTATATAAAATTAATTATTTTAATCAATTATTATCAATGTGATAATACTACACGCGTTGAAAGGTTTATTATCTGTATCAATACTGATATAGATAATATTTTTGTTAGACAAAAACACAATTCATTTCTTAATATTTTTATATTAAAGAAATTTAATAAATAAGTTCCAAAAATTTAAATTTTATGTCTTTTGAATGCGTATATGTCTTTATATCAATATATTATCTCATAACTCAAACAAATAAAAATATATCTTATGTATTCTAATTGAACAAAATTCAAGATTGATAATCTGCAATATTTCAAACTTGTTGACTTACTATATAAAAATTTGGTTCATGCTTCTTCCAAATTTTAAATTCAGCATTAGCAAAAATTTTATAAATCCAATTTTAATAAATTTTGAACACTTTGGAGAAGTTAATAACTCTTAATTGAAATCAAATTCATAATACTATCGCTTTAGATAAAAATTTATGTATATAATAATATAATTTATACACATTACCCTCTCATTGCTTTATAATTTACATCAGGGCACGGCCGATTTTTAGCTTAAAGCTTTCCCCTTACCTCACTACTTCCCGCGCAATCCAAATGCCGATTGACATTTGAACTGTGCGCAAGTTGGGGAAATAAAGGGAATAGCTGAAAATCGGCCGAAATGTGTATTTTTTGCCGAATCTTGCAGACCTATTATGTAATTCTTAACGACAGTTTCGTCATCATTACAATGTTACTGCGCAGATATAATATATAGTAAAAAAGCTGCGCAACAACGTTATAATGATAACGAAACTGTCGTTAAAAATTACGGAATAGGTCTGCTGATTTATATAAAATTTTTTGTTTTTAAACAATTGCTATGTTCACTTATTTTTATTGTTCTATTTGTCGTTTGTAATAGTGTTTTTGCAATTTAAAAAAAATCATTACTTATTAAATTATTTTTGTTAATAAGCACCAAGATATAATATATAGTAAAAAAGCTGCGCAACAATGTTATAATGATAACGAAACTGTCGTTAAAAATTACGGAATAGGTCTGCTGATTTATATAAAATTTTTTTGTTTTTAAACAATTGCTATGTTCACTTATTTTTATTGTTCTATTTGTCGTTTGCAATAGTGTTTTTGCAATTTAAAAAAAAATCATTACTTATTAAATTATTTTTGTTAATAACCACCAAGATGTAATTGCATCTTTCTCTCCTCAGGAATGCCAAGGACAAGTCTTTTAGATCTCTTTCATTTTTAAATAATTCTTAACAATTGAAAATTGTTGCTTTATTAATAAGGTGAAAATTATATTATCAAGAAATAGTGTGCCCTATGAATATGTCTAATATTCGAATAAATGAATAATTATTGAGTATGAATACGAGTATGAATACAAGTTTTTTTGTATTTATAGGAAATGACAGGGATAGGAAGTAACGAGTTACAATAAGTAACGCCGTTACTCGTTACTCGTTACTTTTTAATAATACTTTTTTATAATTTAGTAATAATGTTACAATTTTCCATAATAATAATGGTAAGGTCAGGGTTGGAATAATCACTTTTGATAGGTAACTCGTTATCATTGATAGGTAACTCGTTTTCAAGGGGGGGGGG
>QKQZ01034197.1:0-15029 GCA_003595255.1 Solenopsis fugax
CAATTTCAAAAAATTTTTTTTTCAACGACTGCATGCATGATCTAATAATGAATTTTTTACTAAGTAGATTTCACCCCAAGAGTAATAAATTTATGATTGTACCAACCACATATGTTTATTAATGTAGCAGAAACCTCGCTACCTCATATTAGGAACCTATCCCACAATAGGCGACTTTACCCTACTTGCAATAAATTTTAGAACTCAACCCTAGTCTGTACTACAAAAAAAATTTGCCTATTTTAGGAAATTTTTTTAAAGTAAATTGCTACGCATTTTTTTTCACGTTTTACATATCCATTTGTACATATTTAGTAAATATCTGCAAATTTTTGTAAAGCTAAATGTTTATTAGTTTTTATGTTATATAATTTGAAAAAACAAGCATATTATTCAGGTTGGCTGATACAATTTTTCAGAAATTACAGACATGTTAAATTTTAATTAATTTTGCTAACAAAATTGATATTTTTTTTTTTAATTGCTATTTTAATCGAAACATTTTTAATTAATCCTAAGTAGAATTTCTTTAAGGACCCTCGAATTTCAAACGTATAAGTATAAACCAAGCAATTAAGGGTCTTGTTGCGTGGATGGTTTTGCATATTGGTACTTTTTATTCCAGTACTTTATTTACACTTATCCAGTTTTTTTAACTACGTACGTTTCGGCTGTTCTTTCAGTCATCTACAGTATTAAGGCTCCTGACTCCTCAGCTGAGAACTCCGCGATGATAATAGCGACGTACCGTCGCGGAAAAAAATAGAAATAATAAGCGTGAAATGTGACAGGTTGACGATGAAATTTTGTCTTGCATGTTATTTCATTATGTGACATGCGTAAAAATATAGACAAATATGCACAGCAATTTTCTTTTAAAAAAATTCTCAAATATAAGCCAGGTTTTCACCTTATAGGCTAGAATAACCCCTTAACTTGTTGAATATTCTTTCCAAAATTTTATTTGTTCAATTGTTTACAGGGAATGTTCAATCCAGAAGATATTCATTAATGTAAATGTGATGTTAATATGTGTTACTTCAAGTACGTTCAATAAAATAGAATTATTTAATTATCACATTCCATGTATCTATCTTTGTTAATCAGTAAAACTTATGTAAAATTGTTAACATATTTTCATAAATGTAAACTAATAGATGAGATGGCTAGCTCTTTCTCATCATTTTAAATTATATGTGTTTTTTGTGAATGTATGCAATACATAAATATATACAATACATAAATATAATCATAATATTAATGAAAGTGTGAAAACTTTACATTTTTTTAGTTGTAAGGATAGATATATAATGACTTTTAACCCTAATTATACACATTTATTTTTCGTATGCATACATGTGTTAAAAATATTAATTACGTTCCAAGGAAAATGTTTACTACAATTGCTTGAAAAATTGCTACTAGAGATAAACAAAAAAATGCTTTTTAGTTTATAAAAGCACATTTCAAGTTACCAAAGATTTGAGACAATTAGAAAATTTTAATTATTAGCTCAAAGAATGACAAATATTCTATATTCGGAAATGCTCAGACGAGTTTTCGTCCGCTCCGCGCAGGCTTCTTCTGCAGCGGTCTATAGGACGGCTCCCTTCTTCTCTCCTCGTACAGGCCTGTATAGGCTCGTAATGCCAGCATTTTCCCCATTATGCTGTCCATATGCGCAGACCATTTCGCCTTCTCTCAGTGAACAAAGTATAGTAAATTTACTCACTTTTGTAATTTTCATCAAGTTATATAATATACAATCTATCCCCTGTTGCAAATAGAGAACGCCTGTAAACTATTGTGAGTTTGCAATAAAATCGCAAAATGGAACTTTCAAAATACTAAATTAGGCCACAATTTTCGGATACTTATAGCTAATCTGCTATGCCAAGTTCATAAAGTAAACCTTCTGATTCTTTATAAAATTCTTGTAAGCCCGCATTCTGTTCTCGACGAATTGATCGTGCCTTCTTGGTGCTGCTTGAGCTGCGATGCTCCTGCTTCTGTTATACGTCATATTGATCAGCTAATATTTTGCACTGCTGACCAATAACAATATTCATTATTTGTAAAAATGGAATTGTAGCCTTCATTAAAAAATCAGCAATAGATTTCGATTGTTTTGAAATCGTAATTGAGGATGAAATATATAGGATATATAATATATATGTATGTATGTATGTGTATATATATTTTTTTTTATTGCAATTTACTGACATTATCAAAATACAGTTTTTGCAATAGATATTTACGAAACTTTCTCCTCATACATAAATATTTCATAATATAAATACTTGATATACAATAGCATTAAAAAAAATCAACACATTCCGTGCCGCGCCAATTTTAAATAACTTATCTACCCCGCCGCGTATCACCGGATATTTTTGTATATGTTTATTAATTGTTATTGTTATGTTTGTATATGTTTATTAAATATGTTTAATGTTTGTTAAGAAAAATATATTTCATAATAATTTATTTAAAAATGCCAAAATTATTATAAAGAAAGCCTAACGCACCAATATTACACTATATATCCTAATTATTCACGCATAGTGTCAGAAATTACTTTATAATTACGTTTCTTTTTATAATTAAAATATCAAACGGCTTGAAAGTCCAATGAATCATCGATGATCTACGCGGCACGGAATGCGTATGCTAATAAAGAGAATAATATTAATAATACTGTAAAAACACAAAAAACGAAAGACACTCCTTTGGCAATATTGATAATTATAAAATGCAATTCTCAGATCTATCTTATTTACAATACAGATCACCATTTAATTTCTTTTCCTTCATTCTTTTTCACTTTTGTAATCATTCATTCTTTTTCATTTTTTGTAATCTTTAAATATTAATATTTTTAAGATTTTATGGTTACCTATTTTTTAATTTTTTAAAAATATTCTTTTTGGAGTTTCGATATTTTTTCAATTTTGTATATATGTATATGTAAGATCATATCTCAAATCTCAAAATTTCTTTGGTACATGTGTAACGTCGTACAGTCGATCGAATTTAATTGTAGAATTGTTTACTTAATCGATTTCGAGTTCTTCCCTTGCAGACAGAAATAATTTCTGTACAGCGTAAGTAGCTTTGACTGAAAACAAAATGGAAAAATATTAATTAAATGTAAAATATATAGTTAAGCAATATTTGGTACCTTTTTAAAAACTAATGATATTCTTCATTTTTTCTTGATTTCTAAATTTCTAACATTTTTTTATGCTGCTTCCCAATTTATACTATTACTTCATTAATGACATTGTCGTCATGTGTGATAAAAATATTTCCATTTTGCATATACCATTTAATTGAAAAAAAGTTCAAAATAAGGTTTGCTTAACTCTCTAGCGGTCAATGATGAATATTTGCAACGTTTACTTTTCACACGTTTTATAACAATATATATCAGTAAATTCAATAAATATTAGTTTAGTTACACTTAAAAATAGAAAGTTTAGTTACACTTGAAAATGGAAGTGTATGTAGTATTGATCATTGAAACATACTAGCTCTTATCAAAATGATAGGCATTTCAAAAAAAGTAAAAAGAGAAAAGTTAATGATAAATTCTTCACTTATTTTGAGTAAAATCAATTTTAAAAAATTATTTTAATAACAAGACGATGCGACCTCTAGAGCAGGGGTGACGAACTGGTGGACCGCGGACCACTTCTGGCTCCTTCCCCTACTCACCTCCTCCGCTGAGCCATGGCGTATGGCCCCCTCCATGCCTGCTCGACTCCTCCGCTGAGCCGCCGGCGCGGCGGCATATGGCCCCCTTCCATGTCTACTCGACTCCGCGAGCCTAGGTAGCGTTCCTCTGTAGCATTCTTATGTATCTCTCAAGCGTCAAGATTTCATGCATTCACAGTTTTTTATTCCGAGCAAACAATTTGCATTTTGGGCGATTTCGGGCAAGCAAATTCGGACTGCATTAAGAATATAATAAAATATATTGGAGGCCATCAAGCGGCTAGTGAAGGAGTCGGCTGGCTAGTGGGGAAGTCGGTCGGCTAATGATGGGGGTCATATGGCTCTTGGCGGAGAAGAAGTTCGTCACTCCTGCTCTAGAGGATTAATCTCAATGAGTTAAGAGAAGTAATATAGAAAAGTATGACTGTATAAATATTAGATAAACTTATCCAATTGCATTTATGGAAATTACGAACTGTTAATTTTCTGGAACCACAATGGTTTATTCTTCCAAGCAACACCAAGGAAATATGCGGGTATGCCAGACATAGTGATCAAAATGCCCATACCAACTTCGTACGGTCTTTCGTAGCAAGGTACAATAACCAGAAAAGCGCATAACGCTACGAACAATATAGGTATCCATAATGGTACCTGAGAAAAATTTTCATTGATTTTGATATATAGACAAACTGATATAATTTTAAACATAAAGCATACCTTGATTGGTCGTTCCATATTAGGTCTTTTATAACGCAGCCATAAAATTCCAGCTACAGAGATCATGATGAAGAATGATTCTACTATGCTGCAGTATGTAATCAGTACAAATATATCACTCGTGCATAACATTATGAGAGATAGAATACACTGCAAATGTAAAGAAAATTGAGTTATGATACAAAGAAAAGAAAAAATAATATATTTTAATATACAAAATAAGAAATAACATTTATGATTTTTGTTCTCAGGTCATGTAATCCGATGTGAGATTAAAAAATTTAATTTATAAAATTAGTATTGTACATACCAGAAATATTAAAGCAGGTGTAGGCGTGAGTCTGGACATGTTGATATGGCTCAGCATGCAAGGGAAGTGACCGTTCCTGGCGCCGACAAAGCACATTCTAGATGATGTCATAATATGAACACTTAGTCCTCCGAAAGCGGATACAGCTACCATTACAGGTATTATCCAGGCCATATATCCGAGAAGTTGATTGCCAAAAGTCTAATAAAAAAAAACTAAATTTTGTATACAATATCTGACGCACGCGTGCGTAGGTCTAATAATATAATATATTATTGGACTAACTGATGGATTGTTATACAGAGCGTCCCATCACTATCGTATTCCATCTTAATATATAATTTTAAGGTAATTTAGAGACAAAAATCCTTATACAAAAATGTTTAGACTATAATACTTTTCAAATCATAAACGATTAAAATTTAATTGTAAGTATACCAATTGTAAATTTACCAATTTACGACTAAATTTCTCACGCTAAGGCACGATAGTGATGTAGTTGAAAAAAGAAATCTTTTTTTCAATAACAAGATTAAAATTACATACATATACGATAATAAAATTCCATTATTTATGAATAAATGTTTTGTAGGTAGACAATTTCGTAAAAATATTACAATTAGAAAAGGTATTACTAGACAATAATATTTATCATTCATGAGTATATAACAAAAAAAACTGTCATAATTCATATTTCTTTCAAAACTTTACACTACTAGTTTGATGTCTTATATACTCATGATAAAAGAATTGTTATGCATACAAATCGTAGACAGTTAAGAATTTTAGAAACACTTTAGCCATTATATTATCCCGAAAATGATTCGTAACGCTGGATAAAATTTACTTCGGCGAGCAAGATTGTGTATCGATGTACAGTTTGAATATTATAGTTACCCTTTTTTAGTTTTATAATATGTGTGTATAAATAAAACCTTTTATGCCTATTTCTACGAGCGCAGATTAACTTTTGATCTCAGTTTAATTTACTCTTTATTTTCTCTAGTTGTAAGAATTGGAAAAAGATAAAGCGTAAGTTAAACTGACAATGAGATCAAAGTTAATCTACATTGGTAGAAATGGGCATTATATGAATAAATTTTTTTAATATTACTTACCACGGCAATGGCGTTGGAAGCGATCATAGCAGTCGGAGTTAAAACGGTCAGATAAGCAACATTTGCCATAACATATATTAAAGTTACTAGCGGCAGTGATATGTAAATTGCACGTGGCAAATTCCTAATAAGAAATCATTCAGTTATTAATTTGTCAATTAGAGAGTAAAATCATATTTCGAAGTTTCAACTTTTTTCTTTTCCTTCGTAGTATGTCAAAATAATTAACTGTCTTTGCCAAAAAAGACACAACTTACACATAAGGATTTTTTAGTTCTTCCGTCATAAAATTCAAATAATTCCATCCTGAATAAGAAAATATGCCAGAGTAAAAAGCCACAGCGATTTTACCAGGGTCGGTATTCATGTTTTCAAAAACGTTTTCAAAATTTTCGGTGTGTCCTAATTAATAAAATTGATTAAAAATCAATAAATTGTTAAAGATTTATTAACAAACATACCTATGCAAAGCCAGGCTAATCCAGCTACAATAATAATCACTAGTGCTCCTATTTTAGCAAACATGAATACATTTTGCATCTTTGACGTCTCTTTCACATCATAACAATTAATGAAAGTGAGTAAACCTGTGTATATAAACATAATAAATTTTATTTGATCTCAAATAAATTGCATACAAGTACGAACATGTTTCTATATTTAGCTTTCATCAACGTTGAGAATCAGTCAATAAAATTACATTACATGATCATTTAACAATAGTCGCAAAAATACAAATGATTTATAGCATCAATCTACAAAATTAAAATAAAGTTAAAACATTTTTTAATGAATCTTTGTGCATAGAAAGTTTCGGTAAAATCAATTCCATAGTCATGACATAAAAAAAGATGCACAAAAATCTACAAAATAATGCCATCGGACAACATTATAACAATCAAACATTAACTCTCAAGATGAAGTATAAAGTTCGTAATTTAATTAACGAAAGCATTATTAGTTTCGTTTAATATGTAAATCATTTATATTTTCGTGTTTGTTAAATGTTCATACAATGTAATGTTATTGATTGACGCTGATGAAGGTTAAGTATAGACGAAATATGTACGTACCTGTACTCACTTTATTTGATAATAAAATTAAATTGTATTTTACATAGATTAAACATCTTCTCGTTATTTAACCGTTTATTTTTCCTTCATTACATAGTATACAATGAGTTTATTCTGTTTATTATAAATTTTATAAAATAAGTATGAATAGTGAACGCGGATTTCTTTTCAAACAATATAGATTATCTAAATTTAGCAGTATAAGAGAGCATAATAGATAACATTATTTTCATTCAAATAATTAGATATCTTCTACAAATGTGCAGCATACAAACGTTGAACTATTTCAGAAACATAGATATTTAATATTAAAAAGATATTCTAGAAATATGTAATGTTCATTTAATTAATCCCCCGTAATCCAATTTATTTTTCACTGTTTAATTAGACCAACCAGATTATTAATGGATAGTTGTGTTTTTCAAAGAGTTTTTGGGCTTTGAAAAATCTAAAAAATTTTGATACATACTTTTAAGAATATGATTTTACAATTATATATTTCGAAACATTTTTTTAACTTGCAAATGTTTATAAATTCACCTAGAAAAATTATTTAGCGCTGAGAACTACTTTCGACCGGTATTACCATATTCGTTAATATCGTTCTGCTATAGCGACAATATTTGTTTATATATTGGACAGCTCTGATGATGAGCCGGCGAACGAATAAAATGACGCCATTAAGAGATCAGAACTACTTTCGGCGGGTTTTAAGGATGTAAATCTATATTTTCTTTAATGCTACCATTATTATCTACAAAATTATATATGATTGATGACTGAACGCGGATAGCCCAAAACCAACTAAAAATGGGCGAAGTTCTTTGTTCATGTATAGAAAAAAAAAATAAAAACCGTTTTGGATCACATAATGTATAATTGTATTCCTATATAGTAAAAAAATGTATCAGAATTTTTTCAGATTTTTTTAAGCTCAAAAAAACCTTGAAAAATATATCCGACCATGACAGATCCGTTTAGTATGATTAAACAGTAAAAAATAGGTTGGACTAAGGAGGTTAAACAAATCGTTTCTGAATGTTGAATTGCAAAGTTTGCAAGACATTCAACTAACATTTTAATGTTTTTTCAATATTTTCAACGTTTCAAACATTGATTCGACGCAATGTTGGCAATGTTGTAACTCAACAGTTTTTAAATGTTAAATTCAATGTTTTTATGTTAGATATAGAAATAGATATAAAGATTAATTATTTTATCTCAATGTTTAAAAGATAATTTGTTCAATTGAAGGAATATTCTTTCTGTTGGAAAATCTTTAACAAGACATAAAATCTTACATATACTTAGCGCAGCGATTAATCGCACACTATTATCCGGAGTGTCGCAATTAGGAAAAAATGGCTGTACAACGTACTGAGCAAATGTCAGTCCCATGATAGCATTTGTTGTAGGTCTGTAAATGACACAAATATATTTTTTTGCAATATTCAATCTTCATCAATTGATTAAATATATAAATAGTTTTAAAAAAACCGCTTTTTTCAAATCGCTGGAAAAAATAAAAAAAATTACTGTTTTTGCTATGTAAATGACACGTTATCTAATTTTACGGTATTATTAAAATAAGACATCTCGTATAAGCGCTGGAATTAATATTAAGCTAATTTTTATATTCATATTTGCAATATTTGCAATAATTACATCACTTGAGATTTAATAATTAATTATTGTAAAAACGAATATAATCCTAACTAGTTTAAGGACTAATTTAAATTAATATTTGTTATTTTATGAAAAATTTTGAAAATTAGCAATTATCAAGATGCATACACATTTTATTTTATTTTAAAAATACATTAATTCTATTTTTATTTATTTTTGTGGTTTGTTTTTTTTTTTGTTTCCCTCGTACTTACATTATCATAAAGAGAAAGAAAAAACTTTACGGACAGAAACTCACATTAGTATAACTTTATACGGACCATTTTCTAGTTATTTTTCATTAACACAGATTTTTAACGCTAGTTCACCATACCCTAATTCAGTGAACTTCTGAGGTTCTCGTTTTATAGTTTACTTTTTCCTGTATATTATAAATTTAATTATTTCAAATTATTCTCTTGACCTGCTATTATCCTATTAGCATGGTAAACTATATATTTTTAATTTTTACAATACAAGCTTTAAAATATTAATTAGAATGAAAGTCACAAGACGAAAAATCGAGCTGTCTCATAGATTGGAGTATGGCGAACGACGGATTCGAAAATAAGTGTGGCGAGTTAGGGTTAAGAAATCAAATCGTAAAATAAGTAACTTTGATACTGATGAAATATCACCATATTACAACATTTTTTGAATTTTTCCAAAGAATTTTTCTATTCCTTGAGAAAAAATCCGCGGAAAAATTGAAAAAAAAAAACGGATTTTTTTACGAACCTTTAAAACTAAAATAAAATATAATTGAAAATTTACTCACACAAAAATTAAGTTAGCAGCCCATAAGTACAAAAATGAAGGCAATGTACCAAAAGCTTCATGGATATAGGCATAATCTCCCCCGCTACGAGGTATGCTAGTACCCAACTCTGCATAACACAAGGCACCTACCATGGAGAGCAGACCACATAGCACCCATATGATCAGAGATAATCCTACATCACCTACTTCCTGTATTACTCCCTTTGGCGAGATAAAGATGCCTGAAAAAAAAATATATATATACATAGCTCAGTATAAATATTCAATACAAATATATAAAAATATATATGAAATACATAAAAGTATATTGTAGTTTAACTTTTTTATTTATTGAAAAGTTATAAGTTATACCTGAGCCAAATATAATTCCCAATATAATGGCTACTCCTTCCAGAAGACCTAATTGTTTTTTCATTTGTACCTTGCTAATTGATTTTTGCTGATTATCAGAGGGTAAGCGAATGGATCCCTCGTCATCTGAATTTATGAGATGTATCTCTTTTGCAGATTCATCTGATATTTCTTTAACCATTTTGTAATGAAATGCCTTTACAGAAGAACTGATCTTTTTTAATTAAGATATTAATTTAAGATTTTCTATTTTTAATTTTTAATATATGACTATATATGTGAATCAGTAGATAAAAATGATCATATATGCTTTATAAAAGCTTGATACAGGCAAAATTTCTTGTATGTACATATTAACTGCACTATCTGAAAGTATAAGAGATAATTCTATAAATTTTTCTTTAGGTAATTCAAAATTTGTGAGAAATTTTTAAAATAATTTTATATGTTCTCTAAAATGATAGAATTTACTTGCAACTTTCAACTAAATTTTACAATTTATGTTCACTTTTCCTCTTTTATCGCTCATTTATTAGCAATGTGTCAGATGCACTAAAAAAAGCATGGTATTTAATCTCAGGCATGTCTGTATTACAAATGTAATAATGTGAACAATATTTCATAGCACCATAAAAGATCACATTAAATTTTTTTTATACTTTATATTTTATTAAATTAAACTATAATTTTTATTTTTTTTTTTAAATAATGACATATCTTTCACTCTAATTTAAAAATGCTTATATTACTTATATTACTTTATTCAAAGTTTTTGTCCTGCTATTGCATATCATTTATGACAAAAAATATATATTTTCTCAGTATTTAATGGAAATATCCATTTCATTACATTTGTGATACACCTAACAAATGCCACGTTCTTTAATTATGCGCAGACTCTAGAGACTCATTGCTAAGAAACAAGCCGTAAGAAGAAGACAATTCCAGCACTGCTCTAAAACGTAAAAGCATGAAAATATGCCATATTTACATATTGATATATGAAATACATATTAAAATGCACATGCAACATGCATATTACAGTAATTTTATGTTTAACTCTAAGTCAGATCAAATTATAAATACAAAGTTTTAAATTTACTTAAAGTTTAAAGCTTTAGATTTGAAATATCCCGTAATTGTAAAATGATATAAAATAACATTACTTATGCGAAAAATAACAGTTTTTAAACATATTTATTACAAAACGTATTTATTACAAAAAGTAATTATTCTATTAATAATTATCATTTTTGTATTTTTATATGTATGTGTAGGTATTTATTTCTCTTATGAAAGGAAAAATTGCATCAATAAAACAATATATCTGCATGTAACAATAAAAGAATTATTTTTAATGAATAAATTTCAAAAAACTAATAAGCCTACGAATAAAGAAATATGAAATAAGTAGAATACTTTCTCTAACCTATAAATATAATCTTGCATAATCCAATATCTATACATGTTTTCTTCTTTCACTTGCTATTTGCAAAGTTAAAAATCAAATTGCTATATCTCTTGTTATTACATTAACCACGTTTGTTCGAATTTACTTTTATAAGTTGTTAGTGATGCAACTATGATCTTTTTTTTTTTTTGAAACACGTGCAATTGCTTATGCCAGCTTATGTTGGATACTTGCTGGCGTGCTTGTAGATTTAGGCTGCGTTCCGATATACAGTCATGAACTAAAAGGATGCAACACTTTTTTCGATGAGTTTCGGAACGCGCAACTATAACGAGAGCTGAGAATTATTATTAATGCAACTAATGAGGTGTCTTACCGCAAACTGTTATATACATACAAGGTGTAAGAGACAAAATTTGTGAGCCAGGAGAAAACACGAGATAAGTATATTCGATATAATATAGTTGTCAGATAAATTTTGTAAAGAAATATTTACACATTTTCTGTATTTAATTGGCTTAGGTCTAATTAAGCTTATAAATTCGTTATTACAACAATGATGAGCTGCGATGCTTATTAGACGTAGTTAAATAAATTATAACTGTATGTACAATCCTAATCCCGAAAAACTGTAAAGAAATTATTGTGACCCTGGTCGACGTAATAAATTTTTCGCAATATAATTTCTTTACAGTTTTCCGGGCGGAATTAGGAGGGGGGGGGGATTGTAGAAATGCGCACAAGCATCAAATTAATAATTAAATTGATTAGCAATTAAATTTCGTGATATTACATTCGGATTCTTCTTTAAAGCTGTGTCTTAAGTCTGGCGAAATTGCGGCGCGCAGTTTGGGGGAATCTTGTAAATGTATATAAAATCCATTTACAAAATTATTGAGCACTATAAGAAGGGCTTTCGACTGGTAATGCCGTATTCATTATTTCTATTTCTATTTATTTATAAAACTTTATATTTATTTATAGAAAATGTTTTCTAATTGTATATAAATATTTCATCTTTCTGACAACTATTGAACTGATCTATCATTTAAATATATGTATTCATAAACATGAAATATTCATGGATCATCACGGAGTGGCAGTTCCTGTATGTACGATCTTCAAAGTTAAGCAACGTACGTTGGACCGTTGGACACGGTTACCCATACAACACACGGACGTCCGCGGGACGTCCTCAGGACGTGGGAGCGTCCCATGGACGTCCGTGTGTTGTGTGGGTACGAGTTGGATGGGGGATCGTTTTTGAGAAAAAACCGGAATACGGAAATAATGATATTATTAAGTATGAAAATTCTGTCGTTAATATCACGAAAATAACGACACGTGTTTAATAATGTGTTAATTTATGACGTAACATGACAAATCCACGTTAATTTTCGACACTTTGATGTTATTTTAAACGTTAGATTCGTCATAATTATGACTAGTGCGTGTGTTGTCAAATAAACCGTTACTTAATTTGTAACGTCATTAATGACGTTATTAATATAAAAATAATGACGTTAGTAATATGAAAATTCTGCCATTAATATCTGCACGAAAATAATGTGTTTTTTAGTCAATTTATGACGTAACGTACCCGTGACAAATCCATGTCATTTTAACGACATTTTGACGTCATTTTAAATGTCAGATTCGTTATAACTATGACTAAATACTGACGTCAAATAGACCACTTGCTACCTGGGGTGTTACATTTTTATAAATCACATCATAATAAGTAATAAGTAATAAATATTTCATTACTTTGAGACTAGAATCTGTTAAACAACACTTTGACGAATATAATCATTCAAGTTTTAATATAAAATATTGATTATAAACAAAGTTATTCAATAAAATTAAAATGGGTGCCATATTACTCTCTTCTCTTCTATATTATGATAAAATGAATGTTGATGTTCTCATTTTTAACTTTTTTTTCTCTCAATATATGTATTTGCAAAATATCTAGAGTTATAGATTATAAGATTAATTTAGTTCTGGAATATAAAATTATTATATAAATAAACATTCTTTACATTGCATTTGCATCTTCTCCTGAATATTTTTAGAATATGATAAACAATTTTCGTTGAACGTTTCTAGAATATTTAAAATAGTCTCATTTTCAACTATTTCTAGAATGTCCATAGAATAAATTTGCATTATTTGAGTAAATGCTAATCCTAGCATTATTCAACCAGTTCATATCTGTGAAAATTATGAATTGAATGATATTGTTGTTGATTCTTTGAATAATTATTATATGTTTTGTAAAATGAATGTTTTATAAAAAAAGAATAATCGGAAATATTTTTGAAAATATGTAAATAGGATAAAAAATTTTTTGAAGTACGGAATATTTAGAAAATAAAACATAACAAAAAAGTGAGTTAAATTAATTTTTTTGCTGCATCTTAACAGCGATTTAGTTAGAAATCTTTAGATTTTTTTCGGTTAGATTTTCAAATTTCATGAAAAACGAACGATAACGTCAGCTATATGGGATCCATCCCCCCTCATTTTGAATTAAAAAAATAAGTCTTTGGTTTATAATCCGCATTACAAAATTTACATAAATTGTTTTTCAACAATTTTTTACAGAACCATTTGTACCTCAATAAAAAAAATTTAAAACGTAGTTGGTATCCTTAAAACTGCTTAATAGTCAATAGGAAAAAGAACTGTTATTTTGGTGTTCTATATAGTGTCGAGTATGAAAAAATTGATTGGATTTATTTTCACAAAATATTGCTTTAAATATAAATAAAGTCATGCATTTGTGCATAAAATTAGACATTTTGAAAAAAGTAAGAAAGGCATTTTGAGTTAAAAATAATGACAGATTTTCTTATAGTTTGATATAAAAAATAATTACAAAAATTTTAAGAAAATTAAGTCGGCATTTCTTGAGGTTTACTTGTAAGACAAGGCCCGATTGCACCGTTATTTTGGCGAGACTTAAATATGTGTCTGTCTTTATTTATTTAGAAAAATAAAGACAGATACATATATTTAATCGTTTAAAATCCAAAATAACGCTGATGCAACTGAGCCTGACTGGGCCCAAGGCATTTATATAGCGCCTAATGCAAGTGTCTATGACCTGTAGCAAGGTTAACGCGGCCGTACCCGGGCAATTGCGATAGAAGACGCACACGAAGAAGACATAGGCCAATGCGAGACTCGTTGGCGGAGGCGAATCCCGTTCACCGCTATGCTACACTACAGCTCTGGCCTCGGCACGGATCGCCAACGAAACGAGAGAGAGCGGCGGACCAGTCGATCGGTCACCGTGCACACGTACTTTTAGCGGTGTCTCTGGCAGCATTTCGAGAACTGTGAACTCTACAAATTCCGTTTTTCTCTTTCTCTCTCTCTCTCTCTCTCTCCCTCTTCTCTCTCTCTCTCTCTCTCTTTCTTTCTTTCTCCTTCACATACATACGAACATACAAAGTAGATCGTTTTCTCTTTCTCTCTTTCTCTCCTCGCCATCCAGGACTCTGAAACTCGTTTCAGTCAGCCACGGGCCGTCCGTTGTTCCCGCGTTGTTGGTTCACGCGTTGTTGGTCGCGAACAGCAGTTCGCCGAGAGGGAGAACGTGGATTTGAATTTTTTTTTCTTTATCTGCTTCCGATTTTTTCGCCGAAGAATTAGTGAATGCGCGTGAACGAACGAGTGTTTATGTGTATATGTTTGTGCAGAAGAATGCGGTAGGATGCGTATCCAGGAAAGATGTTTCCTGCTGGGTCTCTGCCTCTTAGGCGGGGTCGCCTTTTCCTTGATAGCCGTCAATGCTGAAACGCAAATTACTACGACACCCGGTAAGTTTCTTTTGTAGATAAATCCATTTTGATTGTAAAAAGTATTTTAAATTGCAT
>QKQZ01034199.1:0-11502 GCA_003595255.1 Solenopsis fugax
CTATCATTTTTTCGCAATGATTATGCGACGTTCGTTACCAGATCTTAAACTTTACGAATGTGATACTTACGTAATAAAATATAGTTGAAATTACTATATTATACAGTATATTACAACTATTTTTTATTAGTTCTCTTAACCATTAACTTAGTTGCAATAACTATAATATATAGTTCACTTAACTACATATTATAATTCTATTAACAAAATTTGTGTGGTTGTCTCCTTATAGTTGCCACCACTACAATTTTTTCTCTCAGTGTATGACAAAATCATCTTTAGCTGTTTGACTTGTATATAATGCGTGCAAAAAGTTCCAAACTGCGTTTAATTTACTTGACTGTGATTGATTAACAATTTATTTTGTTTATATTACCATTTCTTATAAACGCAAGATAATCAGATTAAGGATCGAAATGTGCCATTATATAATATTCAATTTATAATACAAAATAAGCATTAAGAAAACGCTGGAGTTGCATTTCTGATCTCAATCTATTGATCTGATGATACAAATCGTTACAAAATAATGATAAAAGTAATTATTGATATGAAATCGTTACTTATTCGTTACTGAAAAAAAAGTAACTGTAACGGTAACGATGTTACAAGTAACGCGTTACTTTTCAATTCTGATAATATTCTCTCTTTAGATAGAGATAAATATAAACTTGTTTCTAAATTGTGAAACAATTCGCGGTAAATATAATAATAAAACAGATTTAATTGATAAATGTAATTGCATTAGACGTCGAGTCCTGGAGACCTCACGCGAGTGTAAGGATTAATTATACGAGAAACATTGATTTTCTTCCTTTGAAATAGCGCGTCCTTTGAGACCTCGCGCGTTTCTATCACAATCTAGCTCCGACGATCGCGATACCTTTGCGATACATTGACTTCGCTTATCGAACGCGAAACGGGGAATTTACCGGCGAGAAACGTCGTCAAATTCTCGATAACGGTGATAAGTAACGCGTACTGCGAGAACGATTCGGAGAAGTGACGTGACTTCAGAAATCAAATGTTCCGCCGTATGTGCACGTGCGTTCCTCCCGAGGCGACGAAGGTGAGCGCGTGGAAAGAGCGGCCCGGCTTCTCGGAAGCAATTTTGCTGCTGGAAAAGAATAATTGCCGCTTGGGTAAACCGTTGTTGGAAACTCAGCAGGCACAGGTGAACATTGTTCGATGAGCAAAGTCCGTAGATCGCGTCCCGTTTGAGCTAATCGAGCGATGGACGTGTGCAGAAGATTTCACGTGTTCCGCGAGAATGATATCGCGTTTTATTACGTAGATGCAAATCTAGTTCCGGTTTTGACTGAGGACAAGATAAAAGAGAGATATTTATATTAACGATTGCTTATCGAGATAAGCTCTCTATGATAAATAATGCGGAGAAGAATCAGTGGAGTTCATTTATTAGTTATGAAGTCACGCTCGTTACGAAACGCGTTGAAGAAATATAATTAATCGTGATATAATACGTGTCGTTATAAAATTCTGCAGACAGCGTCGGACACGCCTGTGATTTAATTATTATAAAATCGTGCAGAGTTCTACTTATACTTCGCGTGCATGCTGGTTTCTCGATGTGAATTTACAATAAATTCCGACAGATGGCGAAATAATGTTGAAAGCTGTTGGATGTATCAGAGTTATTTTCGTCAGTCTTCAGTCATTCTCTATCTCGGTATACACACACGCGTATATTTCAAAGATAAAATGAAAGAAACGAGAGTACATTAAAATACAATTTAAGATCCATTTATGAACTTTATACTGTATATTTATTTGATGATAAACATTCGTCTCAGGGTGGTCATCTTCATTACTCGCCCAGCAATCGAAGATAAATTTAAATAAGTTGGAAATTGCAATTTATTTTGATTCATTCGAGTTCGCGCTTTAGAATCCCGGAGTATTTTTGGACTCAAATGGATTAAAATTCAAAATGAGCTATTCGTCATGTTAAATTCGAATGTATTCATATTATTTTTATTTGAAATGGATTCAAAAAATCAGAAGCGTGAATTCGAAAATGATTAAATGAATTTATTTCTATCTATTTCGATTCATTTTCGTTTGCTGGGCAGACAACACACAATATTTATAAAAGATTTACCAAATATTTATAACTATTTAAATATTTTATAAATATTTACCAAAACATTTCATAAACTTTTTTGTGATTTTAGATTGAACAAATCGTACAGATTTTTCATAAATATCACAAAAATATTTATAAAATATGTATAAAATATATAGTCTATATTTTAATAACATGTTGAATAAAGATTTTATGATTTTTTCCCTTCATGTGTGTATAAAGTATCATTAAAATATTAGAAAAAATAAATAGTAATAAATAAGATTCTTGCTCAACTTAATACTGTTTCAAGAACGAAAATTTATTTGGCTCGCAGTTTGATGAACTTATAATATTAACCCTTAAACACATAAGTGGGTCTGGGAGGCCTTCCCGAAAAAACTTTATTTTTGTGCCATTTTATTTTAGTTGAGCAATGAAGTTAGTCAATCATATCGGTCGATAGAGGAGAATTCAAACTTTTTTTCCACCTAGCCCGAATCTTCTTTCTCATTCCGTCTTCACACAGCAAGCGATCGAATTTTAGGAGAATTTTCAGCAGTGTGTTTAAGGGTTAAATATCAAATTAATAATCAATTTAGTAATAATGCTAACAAGCAACTATCATGACAATGATGCCAATAAAAACATCCTCCTCCCGAATATTGAAAAGAATTAGTTGCGAAAAATAAAACACCACAACCAAGGTTCGAATAAGGCTCATCTTTAATTAATTGTTTTCATATATCAATCTATATATTTTCCTATTATTATTTCAAAGTTTATAACTTATCGATCGCTAAACGTATCATTGTTTTTCAACGACACGCGGGAGATCACAAGAGATCGTATGGAAAAACGGGAAAATCGCGGACGATAAAGATAGGAGGGCAGATAACAAGCATGTTGAATGCGATAGCGGGAAATCGGGGTGATCGGTGCGGAGTTACTCGTGTAATCTCGCGCGTCAGATATAGCTGATAAGCGTTAAGTAATAATAGATATTTCAGCCGGAGCGTATGCAGCCGATACGGGAACTCCAATAATCAATAAGCGATAAACGACGGCGCCGTTTTAAGGACTGGCAATGCGCCGGGCGAGCCCGTGACTCATTCAGAAATCACATGGCAATTGCGCACCTGATTAGATTCTCCGACCTCTTCGTCGATATTCTAAGAGACGAGGGAGATGGACAAAATGGTTAGATAAGAAAAAGCTTTTTTTTCTTGGAACAAAGTGACAGAGTGGAGACTCTCGAAAAAATATCTCGTGCAATAATACATAAAAATAAACTTCTGCAAAGCGCGACAAGATCTGTTTATTCGCTTAAACACAAACGGATTTTTATCTCGTCGCACTTTAATTGAAGATTAAACTGCTATTTTTCTTGAATACATTTGGAAGCTCTTTCTCGAAATTTTTGCAAGGTTGAACTAAAAAAATTACTGAACATTTGTTATAAGTATTAGAAGTCCTCTTCTTCCTTTAAGGATGTATCTGACAGTCTCTGCAAAGTAAATATAATTTGAAAATGTTTTATATTTAATATTAACACATCAAATAAACCATATACATATGAAAATCGTATGAATAAGATTATATTTTTATTTAATAACATATTTTTATAATTTATTTATCCTACTTGTTATTAAAAATTAAATTGTTTTACAATATTAAGAAAAATCTCAATTTTTTTGTGTAAGTATCTTAAGTATTCAAAATGATTTGTACAAAGTTTTATTGTGATTGTCTGTTTAGTTATTTTATAAATAAGTAAATAAATTTTGTTTATTTTACAGAACTGATCTTTGCATCGCAATGAAACTTTACATAAATCAGTTTGAATATTTAAAGTACTTAAATAAAACAATTCAGATTTTTTTCATTATTCCTTATTTCATTATTTTATTATGAATTATATTTTCTTTAAAGTACATGTCTACTTCTTATTGAAATAATTTTTTATTTAGATAGGAAATCGCCTCCAAATTTTTTCTATTACTTTCGAATGCAATATAAAACAATCTGTAATTTTTTCATAATTTTCTTAATATTTTGAGAAATGTCCTATACATCCTTAAATACTTCCGATCAGTTTAGAATTCTGTCTTCATATTCTTTCNATACTTCCGATCAGTTTAGAATTCTGTCTTCATATTCTTTCAACCGCATGTTTTTTTGATGTAGTGTTTTGTGCTTCAAGATTGAGCTAAACATAAAAAATTAGGTCAAACAGAGCGTGACATTCGGCATATAACAAGGTCACGAATTTGTTATTGAACGAATTTGCGATGACAGACGTTATCGTTATTGCTCTCTTGGTTACACCGGGTTGTGCACTGCGATCTTGTCCTAGTCACCTCAAGACAAGAATCGTTCGTATTTTTGACTACATGTGCTTACCCCGTTTGTCCCTGTTATCTTATCTTATCAAAGAGTGCTGGTCCTTGAAGGAGTTTGAGTTGCTCAGAAAATTCTCATGTAATTTATCATACAATTTGGAGCATCGTATAAGAAGAGATGGATGTGTCAATAACGAATGTGTGTTATGCTCCGATTAATTATTTCGCCATTTCGCATCGATGAACATTGCGATTGAACACGTTATTATTTAACGAAAGGATCATCTCGGCATGATTCGATCGGATCGAAACGAGATTGACAGGATCGCTCGTGGGCATGCATCAAGGAAATAACAATTAATTCGTCGTTCTGCACGTTGCGATTAAAATTTTTCCAATTTTACGTTTTTATAATATTAATGTGAACGAGCACCAGCTTTAAATATTCCGACAATCACACGTTACTACGGATCGTACGGCAAATATCGTTTCGCTGGAAGTCGTTAAAACGTCATCGTGTATGCAAAATTTAAGCGGTGCTATAAATGTATATGGAGCACGCGAATGATGAGGTAGCATTGGAGATTTCGTGCCACGAGAGATATATTAGCAAATTATAAACGAAATTTATAACGAAATGTTAAGTGACATGTTACATACGCGAAGCGCGTTACTAATCCTGAAATTATTCATTTTTTATCTTCTTGGTACTAAAGTTGTTAAAAATTAGAATAGAACGCAAGCGATTGGATTTTGTGTTCAGGATTATTATGTATACATTTATTTTTAAAATTAATGTTAAAAACACGTTTCTTTTTTTGAAGGAAAAGATTCATCGTAGAGTTTAGAAGAATAATATTCGTATGCTGATTTTTATTTGTAAATAATGTTTACTTCTCGTAAATATGAAGAACAATTATTTTATTTATAAAATATAAATCTTATAACAATGAACATGATTTTCCCTTAAAAAAAGCATGATTTTTACTAACCGTGATGTTTGTTTTATTAAGTGGTAAGATTTGATTGTCGCGATTTTTTATAGAACGGTTGCATAACAAAGATAAGTTAAGCAAGGTAGCACCTACTTTGTAACAGAACTATATTAGCACTCCGATCGATTAATACTATCTCATCAACCCCGTGTGATATTCATGATGTCTCTTCATACGAAAATACTCTTCAATGCTTATATAATTAGACTTATAATATACATATAATGATAACATATATATTGCTTTATTTTAAAGAGATCGAACATGTAACTGATTTCCGCCTCAGTCACTACATTGTTTTTTTTCTACGGAATTAAATTAGCTAAATATTTATATGTGCGAAAGTGCGTGCTTCAATATTTATACGCTAGCGTTCTGGATATAAATATTGTTACATATTTATACCTATCGCATCCTACGCTCGCCACGCGTGAGCCTGATTATAATTTTATTTCGCCGTCACGCGACGTAATCGTTATTTACTTTTTGTGCCGGCTTCGCGACGCACATCCTCGTTAAAATGCATCGTATGCGTAAAATGTGATATAGAAGGTATCCCAGGGAATGCGCAAATATTTCACCGGTGGATCTTGGCTAATTATTTTCAGTGAAAATGTCATATAGATTTAATAAAATAAAAAATTCTATTCGTATCTGTGAAGAGTAAAATTCTAGTGCGACTTTTATATGCATCAGTTCCATAACTAAAAAACCGTTGCATTAAATCACAAGGGAATTAATTATTTAATCCAAATATAAAAATTCTTTATATCTCAATAATAACGACAAATCAGATTTGTACTACATCTTCGTCATTACAATACAGCTTTCAATTAGATTAGTTGTGAAGCACTGGTAAAATATTTACATTTCCGGGATGCTTTGTATCGAATATCTATATCTGCTATCCCGTCTTGGTTCATCGCTCGTTCCAAGTAATACCGAATGACAAGCCTCGTGGTTGGGAAACCCACGCGCGTTCTCCCACGTGTGAATCGATCTGAAAGGACATCTTACTCTCGACAGTGAGACGACAGCCTGTTATGTGAGCGCGAAGATCGATGAGAGGGAAATAAAATTGAAAAAAATAGTCATAATTCCAATCAACCGTGCAACGTTGTCGATTTCCTCCTTTGGTTATCGTAATTAGTATCACGGAATCCCGTTCATGCTTCGGAATTTTTTTTAGAAGAAAGTAAAATGTTTCAATTAAATTTCCTCTGAACTGATAGCGAGATCCCCTGACCGCGATTCTGGTTGTAGAAAAAAAAGTGTCAAAAGTCGAATTTCTGAATTATAATAAATCACCGAATTTATATAATCGTCACTTAAAATCCCCAGATATTAATTAAGTAGTTTTTTAAAACAATCTAAAGCTATTTCAGTTCATAAAATATTATATTAATAAATTTGAAATGAAATGAGGAATGAAATATGAATGAGTTGAAAATGAAGAATCTCACGAATAAAATTCCTCTAGAGTGCAAATTAAATATAGCCAATGGATTTTCTTACTATTTTAGTTCGAGTCCTACTTACCAAAGTGTACAATTGTTAAACAAAATTTCCACAGAGGAAATTAATCTGAGAAAAATCTTGTTCCTTGTCAAATATCGCAGAAACGATAGTTCGACATTTATTATAAATAGTGCTGCTACATTTTCAATTTAGTTTGTCAAGATTCGTTCTACTTGTCGACATAATATTTTGCGCTGTCGCGCAAAGGAAAGACGCATCAACGTCAGAATAGAGAATTAATTTTTCCGGGACGTTCACCGCGCGGCGACCCACGGTGGTCATTAAGGGGAGTATCACCCGCTGCTACGTGCACAATGTCGCGGGCAAATTCTGACGTTAACGCAATTTAATTGTGTGCCTCTCACATTCCAATTTATCATCCGCGTTCTCTATTATTACTCCTGCATATGCACGGGTCCGTAAGCAAAAAGTGATAATAAAAGCGGCTGCGAACTTAGGTAGGACGTATGCTGCAACATGATTACGTTGCTGCATTAGAAAGAACACAAATTGCAAAGATACATGCACGCCACGTTAGGACGAAAGAATGGAGCGTATCCTGGACGTAGAGACCGCAAGGAAATCCCGTGTGTCACAATCCGCCACTTTCCTCATCACGACGAGACAACTCTTTATCCTCGATTTTATCATATACCTTTCGAAGGACCTGTATGAAAGATCGTTCGACGTCGTGTCGCCAAGAATATTCTTGGAAAGCGTTTATATAAAAGTGCTTACTCCTCTCGGAAATATGCATGTTTTTAAATTTTACAAAGGAAAAAAGAGGTGTTTATTTTAACACAAATACTTCTTATTTATTTCTTCATTTATTGTTCAATTTAAGAAACTGGAGGGTCAAATTGCTTGAAAATCGTGCTTGTCTTTGACAATTTTTGGTGCGAACTAAATAAATGTCCAAAAATAAAATTTTGTAGAATATTTATACAATATACTAAAAGGAAAAAAATATAAAAAGTATATTTTTTACTGATAAAAACTATATAAACATAAAATATGTATATAATTGAAATACATATTTATTGTAAAAAAATTGTCAAACATCTTCAGTATTTGACCCTCCAGTCCTTTCAATTATATTTATGATTATAATTTCTGGTAGTACAGTACATGCTTTACTGTAGAAAAGAATATTGCGTATCTTACTCAACTTTAAAGAACGCCAATTGCAATCATTTTAAATATTTTCTACGATGATATATCTTGTTTAATGTGAAGAAAGTTAAAGAGACTTGTATTTATGATAGAATTTTTAGCAGTACATTGTGCTTTACGATGGTTTTAATTTATTACAAACAAGGAAATAGATAAGAAGTATTTATTTCCTCGTTTGTAATAAATTACAATCATCGTAAAGCACGGTGTACTGCTGGAAATCATATCATAGTTTCTTTAATTCCCTTAACATTAAACAAGATATATCATCGTAGAAAATAATTAAAATGATTACAATTAGCGTTCTTTAGAATTGAGATAAGCAATATTCTTTTAATAAACAGTGCTTAGCGATTCTTTTATATTCGCACGTTTGGTCTTTGAAATTCACCCAGAGATGCTTATACCCGAGTTTATCAGTTTCAAGTGAGTAGCGACGAGCTGCTGTTCAACAGCGAGCCAAGAGAACGGGCGCTTTTCAAAGGATTTTTATTCTATACGCGATTGGCCACGCGCTCTTTGTTCCCACGCTACTGCACTTTAGCACGCATAATAACGTATGACGAGGAGAAGCGTGGGTGTACAAGGTGCTATGCCTACATAATCGCAAAGAGGGTTCGTAAAGCCGGGGTGTTAACTTCCGTCATCCGGGACGGCGTGCGCGTGTGAAGGGGTTTGTTGTAACGAGGGTAGTTCGCCTTGATGCAGCAGCGCGGTCATAAAAGCTAGCGCTCTCTCGTATTATTATTTAATAAAAATTACGGCGACAAGCCGGTTATTACGGCATCTCGTTTCGATTAAGTTAGGCTCGCCTCTTTGCACCTGAATTTTAACGGCTTATTCTAGTCAAGCTGTTCATTAATCATTATTTCGAGAAGTCGGGCTATTGACTTTTTTATAATTCAGAGTCAATTTGAATACGACGATGCAAACTTTAATGTCCATTTCCACCAATGTAGATTTACTTTGATCTCGATTTAACTAATTTAACCCTTCATTGTACTTTTCTTTGTTTTTTTTTTAAATTTCTTCTCAAGATAAAGAGTAAGTTAAAGATGTATAGGATATTTTTGAAAAATTAAGAAAATTATGAAAAAATTACAGATTGTTTTCTATTGTATTTAAAAGTAGTAGAAAAGATTTGGCGATGATTTTCTATCTGGATAAAAAATTATTTCAATAAGAAGTAAAGATGTGTCTAACGAAAATATAATTAATAATGAAACAATAAAATAAGAAATAATGAAAAGTCTGAATTTTTTATTTAAGTACTTTAAATAGATGATTTATGTAAAGTTTCAATACGATGCAGAAATCAGATCTGCAAAATTTATTTATTTATTTACAAAATAACTAAATAGACAATTGCAATAAATGTATAAATCATCTTGAAGTACTTATACTTGAAGTACTTATACATTGAGATTTTTCTTAAAGTTATAAAAAATAATTTAATGGTTAATAACAAATAGAATAAATAAATTATAAAAATATGTTATTAATTAAAAATATAATCTTATTCACACAATTCTCATGTGTATACAGTTTATTTGGCGTGTTAATATTAACACATTTCCAAATTTGATTTACTTTACAAGGATCGATACATCCTTAAATCGAGATCAAAGTTAATTTTAACATTGATTTTTTAACATTGATGCAAATGGATATAAATAACATATCGCAATCAATATCCCTCTCATCTTGCTACAGGCTATAAGAAAGGAAATCTACTCGTTATTTGGAGAGGTTTTAAGTGACTCTCGGAATATTATACTTCAATTTCGACGTTAAAGAAAGACGAAACTTCTGTGGCACTTTATGAAGAATCCTAATAGCCGTTCTCGCGCGAGTTATGACTTAATTGCTCGTTTCCCCTCGCGATTAGCACTTCGGCTGGCAGGTTTCTTGTTGACGGCTCTGTACAAATCGTTGCAGCGAACTGCTTCGGATCGATCCATATCCAGACACCTTTTCAACCGTAACGAGAGCTCGTGTTCTCAGTAGTTGAACGGTTTTGAGTACTATAACGACGTCTCTCTTCAGTAAAATATCGTTACCGAAATCTGATAACCGAGAGCCCTGATTTCCATACGTGCCATCATTAATAACGAGTCTTCCGATGCATACGGTCTGCTATTTTCGATCTTCCTCCCTCTTCCCCCCCGATATAGATTGCTATCGGTGCTACGAAGCAATATCCATCAATAACGCTCTCTGTCAAAACTTTTTTCTCTTTCCATCTTTTTGGATATAATACGCATAATTAAGACAGGTTTACATCGCGCACAGTTCAATGATCTCCCCATTGCTCGTCGAGATTCATTGAGAAGCATAAAATTATCTTCAATGAAATACTTCATTGGAGAGCGCGCGTGGAGTAAGCTAGATCGAAGACAACTGCTGTTACCAGCATCCTGTTTCCTGCGATGAAAGTCGGCGTTCTGCACGTAACAGTCGATTCTAAGGCAGGGCTTGCTGGCCGCTAGCTACTGGATGCTGGATGCGCGACGAAGGAATGTAAAATCGGCGCGAAATTCCGCAAGCTTTGGCCAACCGCCACTTTCCAATGCCTCGGGTGTCGTTTTCTAAAGATCGTTGTTTGTTGGTCGCGCTGTACGTGTGCGTCCACTAGGCAAACTGTTCCGAGTGGAGCGGAGAGCAGTCTATACCGGCCAGACACCTTTCTATCCTTGTGGGCCCCGCGAACAGGAGTTACCGGTTGGAATGCCATCGCGCTGCCACGTTTAAGGTCCATCCACACGTGCTAATGACGGCCGATCCGGCTGCCTTATTGCCTGACATCATAGATCCGGGATTTGCACGCGAAACGAATTCAGTCCGTTCCAATATTCCACGGACTGAAGTCCTGTCCGTACATAATGATCTGCGATCCTTCGTGGAAACGGTATTCTTCGGGGAAGGAAACGAAAGGCACGTTCGAGGAAACCAAGAAAGCATGTAAACTAACGAGATTCGATCGTAAATAACAGCCAGACAAAGAGTCTGGTTGTATAAAATATAGAAGAATTTAAAATGAGTCTAACAGTAAAATTTCAGTGTTCTTTTTACAAAGGATGGAAGGTAGTTGCAGAGATATTTTAAATAAAATGCTTCTCTGCGATAAGAAAGACAATATCACGTTGAATAATCGAGTATATAATAAATTCAACTAATTGAAAAAACTTCTCGACATTTTTATGAAATGCTCAACGACATTAATTATTATTATATGGTCCACTGAAAGTTTCTTTCAAATTACAGAGGGAGCTTCACGTGATAAACTTACATTTGTCGCGTTATAGAATAAATACGTATTAAAATTAATTTTAAACAAATATTAATTGGCAAGGACTCTCGTATTTAAAAACAACAAACAATAAACGAA
>QKQZ01034210.1:0-13016 GCA_003595255.1 Solenopsis fugax
TTTCCGATCATATAACTTTTTTCTCTTCTGCCTCCAGCGCCATTGTCTATTAGACATTAAACACGATACCTCTTTTGCTTATGATTGAGGAATTTTTTCCTTACAATGATGTAAGAATATTGTTTTGTACGCTCGATTTGACCCTCAAAGTATACACTTCACCTTTTAATCGTATAATGCACAGAGTGCGAATTTGGTCTTCGCATTTTCAATTTCGTTAATTTTGTTATGAAATATTAAGTTCTTATATACGTTTATATACGAGTACTATGGGAAATTTAGTGAGGAATCCAATAGTGATACGCAAATTTCATGAAAAATTTGTTTTGATGATGAAAATTAAGGTTTTTTTAAAGAAGTTTTAAAGAAATAGCGAAAGTTTGAAATGTTTAATGGTGTGAATTTGCACCCTGTGCATTTTGAGGGTTCATATTTGAGTATAGAATTTGATGATAATGCGATTTCGTCAAGACAACGCAAGAACATGGTGAAGCTTGCCAAATACTGGAGAAAAAAATGACGTCTCTTTCAAAAAAATTCTTCGGTTCCGATTTTGATTATAGTAATGCCGCGTAAAGTAAGTAGTCGTAGATTCTCGTATTTACCTCTACACTCTACACCGTATAAATGTGCGATCGTGCAAATATCTGCATCGGGAAACTTTTGCGAACTTCCCACGCTTGTAAGGAACTTGCATACAAACATTATGAGTATTTACATACTCATTCTGACTCGCGAGGCATCCCTCCGCCGCTCGCGAAGCGCCGTACGTTCTTAATCTCTGGCTCTTTGCCCTGTGAACTACGCGAACTTTTAATCGTTAAAAGGAGTTTACTGGAATTCATCAAGCGTTTTACTCTAGCAATGGTACTAAAATATTCGAAACATGAAATTCTCAAATATTATTTTTAACCTACACGGTAAAAAGAATTTATTGTATAAATTGAAACTCTGGTAGATTTAACGAGATACTTATTGTTAAATCTATCAAATATCTAGCTTAAAATCCGAAATTTTTTCTTACTCTATAATTGAAAGAATTTAATCAATACGTTAAAAAGCATATGCACCTAATTTTTTTGTGAAAAAATGTAAAGAAGTAAAGAAGTCATGTTTATTCCATTATAAACATTATATTTTTATTATTTGACATTTACATTTTATTTAAAACTTATATAAATAAAATAATGTTATTTAAATGTTTTTCATTATATAAAAAAAAAATGTGTGTGACTACTAAATCTTAAAAATCATTCGAATGATTGATTTGCAACTTTACACATTTCCTTTAGATACTAAAAACTAGTGCTTGATGTAGGATTTTTTTTCACGATGCTTAGTTTTTTGTCGCAGTCGAAACAACAAGCAAAATTTATAGTGAAAAACTGTTATGTTGACTTTGACCAGCTGCTATTTTGTTCAAACGCAATATTTCCAAAAACGGCTATGTCAAGCACTAGATCTATATTTCAACTTTATAAAGTTGGTGCCATTTTGCTTTCTGACGGGCTCTATGGGAATAACAGTTGTCACCGTAACATTTTTAAAAATACGATTTAGGAAAACTTGAATAGTGGCATCATTTTATGTAATTTTTGAAAGAAAAATTAAATATCAACTAGAGAAAAGTGTAATCTACAATAGAATAAATACGATTTCTCTTTCCGTTTTTATCACATAAAAATGACAAAGGTGTCTGGATTTATGTTTCCTTAAAGAGTGCAATCAATAAATATACATATAGAATCTTTTGATTTTATATTTTACTAATTTTGCTTGATTGTTTGAAACTCGAGATATCTTTCATCATTTATAATTCAATCTTTATTTATAGTTCGTATTATTACTAATTCGTTAAGCAAAATTCTTAACTATAATTAATGCGAGCTATTACTTTCCTAACAACGTAATTAAATTTTGCGAAGGATTCCCAGCTGGAGGAATTCGAAGCGCTGTGAAAAGAAACTCGCAGGCCCCTCCAATCGATTCCATCGGCAATCAAACTTTCCCGTAACACAAATCTGATTTCCACGATTCCTCGCACGGCCGGATCACACGCTTTTTCGAGGGTCTGTGCTCCTTGTTGGCGCCTTCCTGAATATTTATGGCCGCTCGTCGAACGAGAGGGGCGCTTTCGTTCTCGCGAATCCATCGACGATGAAGATCGTTCTGTCGTCGTTGTACGGAGCGGGCGCTCTTGGCTTCTCTCGTTAATACGCCGATAAATCAGGGCAATATTCGAAAATTACGCGTGTAACGCGCCATGAAATGAACCGATCGCTCGTCAACCGGATCGCCGCGATTTGGCACAAAAGGCAATAATCGTATTTCACGATCGCCATGGGATTCCTATTTAAATCATTCTTCTCTTTCTATTGCTGCGTCTCCCCTTCTTTTTTTAACTGCTGTGAATATTTTATGTCTACCATTATTTAGATATATTACATGACAGCCAAATGATACGTTATTTAAAGAAATGGCTGATATTATGTTTAAACTGGAGATTGAAAAATTTTGTACAAAAAGGAAAAGAAGCAAGATTTTTACTTGACAGAGTTATTTTTATGCTTACTTTCGTGATAATTTATGTTAATTTTTCATTTTTATCTCTTGCGTTTGTAAAGTGGCATTTTCCACGGTTGATACATGTAAATCTTGGCCTTGGTCATATTAACAAGCGCCAAATGCATCCGTCCGGTTCTCAGTTTCACTTGTTTGTTTAATGGCAGAGTAACGTTCAACGTGAGACGAGAACCAGATAACCGCATTTAGCATTAGCTTCTCTCATCATGTTCTGCATTATACGCGTCAGTAGCTACATCACGCTGCACGAAATTGCATAAGTCATTTCTCCTCATGTTTCGTTAATGGACGAGAAACATACATTCGTCGACATTAAAGTCATAATAAAGTTTTCTGTTAAAAACATGAATTTTATTACAGCTATGTATGTTTTGATATTTTAGTTGCAAAAACCTCAGACTACTTATAATTTGAAATCAATTTACCTGCATACACTGAGAGAAATCGTTAGAATAGTTATCAAATAAATTTTATAGTTACTGGTACCAAAAACTTAATTACATTTAACAAAACTTTTTGTAATTTACAAAAATATTTGACCGATGATGTATAAATATTTTATAAATTAATTCACACAAATAAAAATAGAAAAGCACGAAGATATATAGCTAAGACAGTAGAAGGCATTCTCTCATTTAAATTGTTTTTGTAATTTGTTGCATGAAAATAATTATTTGGTTAAGGCTACAAATCGTTTGGTCAAAACAACTATATATTTAGTAACTATCACTATAAAATTCATTTGATCACTATTCAACCAAATTTTGTTTGATTTTATCAAATATTTCTCTCAATGTATACTGTCTGCATAAATCTATCGTTTACAAACGATAAAGAGAAAGAAAGAGAAAGAGAGAGGACCGAGACGAAGTAATATATTGTACCCATGAATGCGTAGAAGTGCAAGGATACAGAGAGTAATGCATGTCGCAAAGATAAATATTATTCATGCGCGATTGCGGATGAATTTATCTCGCACTCCCGCGCACTCTCTCGTCTTCTCCATGACATCGGACGTTTCGTCAAAAACGTCAGGAATTCCACCCTTCCGCAAAGTAACGAAAGCCGCATCCCTTCATGGATCGCGGGGATGCATTCCAGATGCCTCGAGGCGAAATGTTTTCTCCCGCGGCCGTTCATGTAGAAAGGAAATTATATCGACAGCTCTTACGGAAACTACTGAGACGTACAATGGGCGTTTTTCTTTCCTTTTCTTTCTTTATTTTTTTCCACCGCGAGATCGGCACGGCGCCTTACGAGACCCGACAGCGGCGAGGCAGACGAGGGTGAAGGGCTTGAAACGACGAGGGTTCGCAGGGTGTTCCTGAACTTCAGTGCCGATCTTCGGGAGCCCCGTGAAGCCTTTAGAACAACCAGACCGTTCTTTCGCGTGAAATTCCTTGTACCGTTAATGCATCTTAAGGATGTTTTGGCTCTACAGTACCAGCTAAAAGGTATCGAAGTTTAAAAACTGAAGGTTTCTTAGGTCTTTCTTTTTTTTCCTAATCAACGATAACGCTTGCGAACATCCGAATTTGGGCTTTGAAATCAGCTGCAAACATGAAATCAATGAAAAATTTGGCATATATAGGCAGCGTTCCAATATATTATACATACGTTGTCAATATTAAAAATCTATAGTTTATGTTATGTATACTGTACACTGTAAAAAGGATTTGGCATCTATTACTAAATTTGGTAATAGAGTTACTAAAATTTTCTTTCAGTGTATTAAAAATTTGGTAATTATTATCAGAGGTATTAGTTACCAGATCCTTTTTTCAGTGTAGATTCAGTACTGAAATTTCGGAACGCAGCTATATGCCAAAAATATGCGACTCTCTTTTAATCACTATTATATTTGTTGGATTTGACTCATATAATAATACAACAGTTGCAGCTAAAGGTCACTATATCGAATAAATATTTTGTAGAAAGACTAAATATTTGTTAAACACAAATAATTGACGAGTCTTAACAGTCATATTTAAATCTTAGTGCTGAAATAATATGTTTCTTGTGTGATGTTACATACAATTTCTAATTTTTTCGAACTGTGCGCTGTTACTTTCGATTTCAATATTTGTATTTTAATCGAATTTGATCCGCCCACTCACTTTATTTAATTAAACCAATTGAAATGTTAATTGTGACAGTCGCTTTTTTTAAAGTATGCTATAATAACTTATGCAGCAAAAATGACTTTATTTTGCTGCTGTTTTAGAAAAGTAACCTTTAATAAGTAATTAAATTTTTGCGCTAGTATTTATTAAATTTTATTAATATAAAAAAATTGATTTAATTCATTACGCTACTTCTTTATCAAATTTAAACATGTACTATAAAATGTGATTTTACATTAAAAAACGAGAGCAAATAAAGAATTAAATAACTTTTAAACCAATAAGAAAATTATACTCAAATTTTACACAGATACGAATAATAGAATATATTTTAAAATTTTTGTTAATACTTGAGATGAGTGACATGTATTCTTAAAACAACCGACGTCTAATAAAGTCTAATAAAAAAAAGAAGAAAACTTTTTACCATATATTTTATTTTAAAATATCACAGAAACTTGGAACAGATGTCATTTTTTATAACTCGCTTTTTTGTCGGATAAATAATTTTACTTAACGATTTTCTTACGATACTTCTTTTCCTTGCGATATTTTTTTTTCTTTATTTTTTTTCCTTATATCTTCCTTGCGTCTGTTTCGCAACACAATCTTTCGGCTTCGAACTTTACGCGTTGCGCAGACTATTGTCTACGACAGCCGGTATGTTACATACGGGCAAACTACGGAAGCAATTCAATCAGAGTTCTGCAGCGATTGACCAGCTGAGACATCTGGGCTTCTTCCCGATCATAACATTCAAAACCTCGCTGCGCCGCGTTCTTGACGGCGCGGCGTTTCGTATGATTTACGATGCGAGAGGCACGTATGCCAATGTATGTTAAACGAGCCTCTCTCGTGGGCGCGATACTTTCACGAAAGCTTACAGCGGATTTACTGCTGCACGTGCTCGGTAAAAAAAATCGACCCGTGAAGTCTTCTCCGCGGATGAAACGCGTCGAAGTTTGCTTATCCACTGACGAAGTGCGTCGCGAGTTATTATTGCCGATGACTCTTTTTATACAAGTATAAACTCTCGTTTACGAGTGCACGCTTCCTTTTAGACTATAGAATCAAACATAGTAGTTATATGTGCAGCCAGTTGTATTTATTCGTTGATACAGTATACTATATTGGGATTGCTTATAAGAATTCACATTTTGAACGCAGAGAGAACTTTTTTTAGAATTTACCCTTAAAATGATAATCGTGCGACAATATGATATTTCAGAGAATATATTATGCGATTTTCTCCGATTTATTGATACCATTATACCACAATAAAATATAAAACGTTTAGCTAAATTTTACAATTAGCTAATTTTTATTATGCGACATTTTATAAAATGTCTTTTGTACACTAAGAAAAAAAATATCTTACTATAAAAAAGTTTTACTTAACACAAAAAAAACGATTTATTCGGTAGATACTCAATAACTTATTTATTTGCAGTTAAGTTACAAATTCCTTAATTAAAATTTAATATTTATGTAAATAAAATGAAGAAGTAATTTTTGTTTAAGTAATTTTTTCTTGTAGTTCTAAAAAAATATTTACTGTTAGACTATTTTTATATTCAAGATAATCGGATTTTTTAATCTAAGAAAGCAGTTTAATCAAGTTTAATAATATTATTAATTTATTTGTAAAATTATTATTTAAATATAAAAAATATAACAAATACAAAATTATATACTTAAAATAGTGTGTCTCTTTACTTAAGCAAACAAATGCTTGCTTTAAAATATGATTTCAACAAAGTATTTTTTTCATTAAAAAAATTTTTCTCTCAGTGTATATTTAAAAAATTCCTATCATTACCAATAATAATTTAATAACGAAGTTGCCAAGAGAGTTTATCACTAAGCATACACAGAAAAAAATGACTATCAAATCAACAATTCATTGTTTCATATATAAGCAAGAATATAAAATCTTCTTGGAAGAATTTGATAATCTTGATCAGACATAATTTGCTTACATGAAGAAACAAAATTTCTTTATGTTAGCAAATTATGTCTCTTTGAGATTATAAATACTTCCAAGGAGATTTTATATTCTTACTTATACATGAAACAATGAATTGTTGATTTGATACTAATTTTTTTTCTGTGTAGTAAAATTTAAAATGAACTTTGCGTTAAAATATAACGGAAAATTCTCTCTGCCAAAAATAATGAATAAATGATTATTTGCAAATAAAACATACCTTACGAAACAAGAATATAATCGGGATTATTACAAATATTGGTAAAATAATAAAATTAACGAGACAATGAGACTCGCATCGAAATCGACTCGAGACTACGTGCGATTATTAACAAACAAGATTTTATCTGTTGAAAAGTGAAGAACGCATGATTGTCGATTCAAAAATTCCGGAAAAATAAACGGGTTAGGTGAGCGAAGCGAGAAGTACGTGGCGGAGAGCGGAGACAGGTTGATAAGGATTAAAGCAAATGCACTCTTGATTATCTCAGCGGGATGAGGCGCGAGAGTAGAATTAGAGGCGGTCCGGACTAAGAAAAACACGGTGAGAATGGAGGTAATGCGAGAGGCCGTTGAATACGCGGTCGGGATTTTTCATGGATCGATTATGGCAATTCAATCAGCGGTGGGGGGGGTAGGAGCGCGAGCGGAATTTGTCGTTTCGACGTGGGAGCGACGCGATTTATCCGTCGAGGAGAAGCCCGGAGAGCGGCGCGACGTCCTCTCGAATGTGCTCTCCATCTATCCCGGCGGAATCCCGTCGGTGTTTTCTTTCCGTTTCCGGGCAACCGAACGGAGAAAGGTGCGTGACGGAGTCCTGGTGGAACGGGATGGAGCGATAGGGGAAAGGGGACGGAGGACAGAGCAGGGCAGGATGAGGACGCGACCGCGGTGGTGCAAACGGGATTGGCGAGTTTGCCGAGCCACCGCGTCGCGCACTTCGGGCCACGGGGGATGCGAAGTAAAAAGAGACGAGAACGGGCTGTTACGTAATTTATGGAGTGGTTACACATAGCTCGTGGCTCGTGGCCCGTGGAGCTCTCATCCTCCACCCGCGTGCTCGATCGCGTAACGATTCGCACTCTCTCAAGTGTGTGCACCGGGAAGAATTATTCAAACATTTGTCGCACCGAGAGTGATATGGAGCATAGCCGCGAAAAGGGAATTTTAAGGATCGAGAAAGTAGAAGTGAGATAACGCCAGACGAACGATGTTCTTTTTTAGAAATCTATTTTGAAGGAAAAATTAATCAACACATATTTCAGTATTTATGTAAGGTGACGGTCCTAATTATGGGTCAAGTTTACATAATTAAATGTTTTACAGATATATATATATACATAATATATAATAAAATTATCAAAATGTTTTTTTAATTCTTTAATTTGTTTATAATTATTGTAATATGAAATTATTTCTTCAATCATTGTTGTTGTATATTAATGAAAAAAATCAAAACGTTATTTTTTAAAATAATTCCTCGAAATTATAATATTCTTAGTAGGTTGTATACTTGATATATTGTAATGTTATACAAGCTAAAACAATATAAATTTTAATATTATTGATATAAAAGATGATATAGTTTTACATTAAAGAAATTTGATATAGTTTTACATTAAAGAAATTTCATGTCCCATCTGCCGACCTATAATTAGGACTAAGACATCAACATCTTTTAATATTTTTCCAAAATTCACAATCGGCATATTAAATATCTATTGTAATAATTTTTTTTGGAAATTACAATATTTACTGTTTACATAGACATTAAAAACTTTTTTAAATAATTAATCGTTAAATTTATACAAATTAATAAAAATAATTTTAACCTTAAATGACCCATAATTGGGGCCGTCACCTTATAATGTAGAAAATAACTTCTTATTACCCTTGAAAAAAAGAACTGTTAAGTGTTTCAATAAACTGATTACTATATCAGTAACTGATGATATTTCATCAGTTAACTGAATAGTAATCATCAGTTACTGATATAGTAATCAGTTTATTGAAACACTTTATCAATTCTTTTTTTTATGTAATAAAAATTTTTCTCAGATGTGAATAAAAACACTGACTTTCATTTTTCTCTCCATTCTTCTCTCGTACTTTTCATAGGCTTAAGCCTAAGAAATTTTTCTGTAACTTTGTTATTATCCTTTGTCATTTCAAATCTCTCTGCTACAAAAATACCATTCAGCCTCGCGCGTATATTTAACTTCAGTCCAGAATTATAAATCGCACGGCGCGCGCACAAGTGTATTATTTTGCCATTCTGGATTGCCATAGGAAGACTCGTCCAAAAGCTGAGCGCGTTTGAAGCGAGAGCAATGTAAAATTTATAGATCGTAGAGCCAGCGTAAGAGGCTTAACTTTTCGAGCGATAATACTTCACTAGTAATAGGTCGGGAGCCGGATTCACGTAATAATGCGATTACTGATATCGGTTGCAACGGGTAGGGAGAGCCGAATTTAAACTACAATTATCCCCCGCTATGAGATATCGTGGAGTGCAACGCGCATGATAACGTTAGGCGTGCTGCCGATACTCTCTGCCGTACAATAGGAAGGAAAAAAAAAACTTTCTCCATGAACGTTTCGCGGCTATAAAAGTGTTAGAGATTTTTCACCGGGCGTCCATTAAGATGTTTACAGAACGACGGAGAGCTTTGTAACTTTCTGCAGGCAGGAAAAGCAGTTAATGAGGATGCAAATTTAATCCGTCCGGAAGAAATTTCATTTGCCGCCAGTCTCGACAAATAATTTGTCGTGGCTCGGTGAATCTTATAACTTTCAACGTCATTGGTGGCTATCAAAACCCGTTCGTCCCCTCTTGCAAGAGACAACTCAAGATATCATTGATAAAGCTCGATTAGTAACTATCAATGTAACAGTTATATAATCTCTAGATCATGAAATTGTAAAACTTACGAATTAGAAGTTTTACAGATATTTTATTTACATTACGTTCTCGAAGAGTTCACCTGCGAAAGACAGATATAGTACTTTTAATTTTTCAAAAAAATAAATCGAGGAAAGAATCAAGTTTTTTCTGTTTTTTCCACAAAATTGAAAAAAAAACGACTGTGATAATGAGATATTATCCTGAGAGAAAATTTTTTGTAATGAAACAAAATACATTTTCTTAAAACTAAATATTTTGATGAAAACATTTTGTTCGTTTCGTTTAAGTAAAAATATTTACTTTTAAGTAAATAGACATATTACCTCAAATATATAATTTTGTATTTTTACATTTTTTATATTTGAATATTTTACAAATAAACTAATAATATTACTAAACTTTAATTAAAATGCTTCCTTAGATTAAAAAATCTGATTATCTTGAATATAAAAATAGTTTAAGAGTAAATATTTTTTCTATAACATTTCTAGAACTGCAAGAAAAAATTACTTAAATAAAAATTATTTCTTTATTTTATTTACATAAATATTTTAATTAAGAAATATTTAATTCGACTGTGAGTAAATAAGCTATTGGGAGCCAGTAAATAATTTTTTTATGTTAAGTAAAATTTTTGTTGTAAAATATTTTTTCTCTCAATGTAGTGTTCTTAATTTTACGAAAAAATAAAAATGAAGAAAAATAGTTCAGTTTTTCCATTTTTTTTTCCAAAAATTACAAGCAAATATGACTATGAAAATGACAGCAAACTGAATTATTAAGGCTCTTAAATGTAAAAGAAATCGTAAAATAATTGACGTAGAGGACAATAAAGCTGGCATTGTATTTAAAAAGAAAAAAATCGAAAAAGTATGACAAGAGGAAAAACTGTTTTATCCTACAATTTCCGAGAATTTTTCCAGGCTAAGAATTCTAAAGAATATTAAAAGATTCATGAATAGCAAAGTAATCACGGAAATATAAAATAATCTGTAAGTTGTTATGCATTAAGACAACAAAGAGTAATAGTTATCTAATTGAAGTTGAGTGAAATAATGCCAATTATATTTTGTTTATATAACCAAAAATAATTTTATTTTTCTGAATATTTAGTAAGTATAAAATATTAAGAAATTAGACTTTGAAAATAAAACACAGTTATTTGTGCTCGAATAATTGCACCATTGCACTTTGCATCCTTCCAAAGGTCCTGCGATTACGCAGCTAACGTTTCGGCTCTAGTTCAAGCCATTTTCAAGGCTTAATACAAAAAGTTTTAATCCAAAACTGTTATATCACTTTTCTGAAGGTCCGAGCAACGTGAAATAACAGTTTTTAATAAAAATTTTTTGTACTAAGCTTTGAAAATAATAACTCGAATTAGAGTCGAAACGTTGGCTGTGTAACGTAGGACCTTTGGAAAGATACAATAAAGTACATGGTGTAATTATTCGTGTAAAAATACCTGCGTTTGACTCTCAAAGCCGAATTTCTTAATATTTTATTGATTATTTTATATAAGAGAGTTCGTAGAAACATTTGAAATTTTGTTTATTAATTGTAAATACTTAGAAAAGTAAAATTATTTTTTGATTATATTAATCAAATATTTAATTGATATTATTCCACTCAACATTTGGTAGCTATTACCAAACTCTTTTTTCAGTATAACATATTATATTGACGAATGTGTGCACAAAAAAGATTAAACACCACGTAATCTGTCCTATTTCCAGTAAAAAGCGGCTAGCCTCTCGGATATGCACGTGGATAGTTTTCCACAACGATTGCCCATAAACAACAATAACCATGGCGTATACCGTGATATGCGCACGTTTGTTCAGCGGTCTTGCTATTATCGTCGCTGTTGTATTCACCCTCGAGTTTATTCGTGGTCTTGCCAGGCGGAAAGGTCGATTGTGGTGTGTGCCGCTCTTGCGCGGGCTGTTTAATTAATCCGCCACCTACAAAATTCCTCGCGGCCGACCTGCTCGTTTCCCCCGCTGCGGCCTCGTAAAACTCGTCACGTGCGGCTCGTCAAAAGTTTTTAATTCACGCGCCGCGCTGATATCGAACGTGTCGCGGCGCGAAAATATGCGACCTTACTAACCGGGCCGGACATTTAGAGCGATTCGCGCCATAATTTCCTTGATTAAGCCGAGATAGGTGGCGGATTGCCAAGAAGGGCGGCAAACCTCTCCTGATCCGTTCCCCCGAGGGTGGTCGACGAGTGTCCGTTCGCTCGTAAATAACATCGCGAATTAAGCGTGTAATTTCCACGGGAATTACGAGCGGACCCCGCGGGTCCCGTCCCCTCCCCTCCCTCTCTCTTTCCGGCCCTATGTCCATGATATTTTTATTACTGTAAAAATGTCGTTGCAAAAAATTTACGATCGCTCGATGTGCGGCGCGACAAACCATGAAATGCGTTGCCCGCAGCCGAATGACGAATGTTTAATACGTCGAAATCTCCACTGGGAAAATCAGTCAATATGGTTGAAATTAGTCATTTCACGAAAAGCATTTCAAATACAGCTGGACAAATAAATGACTTTTATTCAGCGGAAATGGAGATATCACCGAACAATTGGGCAAAATAATGGTATATAAATTAGTGAAAATAAAATTTTGTCATATAGCGCTCCGAAACAACATTAAAGTTTATATTGCTTCGAAATTTCCTTAATTCTTTATCTTCACGACAGAATGTGAAATATATCTCAGCCTTAGAAAATGATAAAGTAAAATCTTTTATTCATAAAATATTTTCGTCTATCTTTAAATTGAATTTAATTAGTGGCGCTATTTAATTTATACATATGAATAAAACGTATGCTGTCTGACAGAATTCATAAATGTCAATATAAGACAGATTGCTACATGGAGTGCAAAATACATCTCACGTGTGTAACATAGTTATATCTTTGATTATTGCTTGGAATCTAATAAATTTAATTTAACGTTATTACGTTATTATCAAAAATGCATATAATATTAATGTTTTATATGTAATTAATATTCAATTTAGTTCATAATCTATTTTATAATATAAACTATATGATAATTCAATAAACTGCAAAATTCTATAATTATGACAGAATAACATTTTTTGTAATAATTATTAAGAGCTAAAGAGATGATATACGTAAATAACAAAGTATAAAAAAATGTATAAAGATAAGAAATAATTTTGGTTTTTCTGTAACTAATCCTAATTGATCTTTCGTATTTTGTGGAATTGGAAAATAATATTGATAAAATCAAAACACTATCACGATTTGAATGTTAAAAATTCTAAAGATCGATTTTGAAATAAATGACAAATATCAGTGAAATCAATTATCAGTGAATTCATATAATTACCAGGTGTGTCGGTAATTCTTTTCCGGTTTTTTCGCTAAAGAAAACACGTTACTTA
>QKQZ01034221.1:0-14397 GCA_003595255.1 Solenopsis fugax
TACCTTGAAAAAGTTTAGAAGTGCTCAAAAGTAAAAATGTTTTATAACAATTGTCAGTTATTACGTATTGGTATATTAGCATCATTAAAAAACGATGAGCTATTAAACGAATATCTCTATAAACAATTGTTAGAATACGTCACCTAATAATGGAGATAATAGAGATAGCCATATTGTGTCGACAGTAGCCATAATACTCTCTTCTCCTCTATTGATATATATTAAATATTACAATTAAATACTTCCCCACGTTTTATATTTTAAGATTAATGTTCAAGTTCTAGACAAACAAGTTAAAGGTCTCATGATACTGAATTCTAAGCTATCAGGTACTCACAGGCCAACGTGGAGATGCCTTTGTCGGACACGGGCGTCTCGCAGAGGTTCAGCACCTGCAGCTTCTGCAGGTGCTCGCTGATCATCTGTAGGCCGGTGTCGCCGAACTGCGTAGCCCACAAGTTCAGGTATCTCAGTGCCGGTAACTTTATCAGTTGTTCCGCGCACGCGGACGTCACGGAGGTGAAGGCCAGGCTGAGGCATTCGAGATTACCGAGAGCACGACCGCCCAGAAAAAGGGCGACGTCGGCGTCGGTCGCTCGTACCGGTAGCGTCAGCTTCCGGGGTCCGCCCTTTTGTTGCTAGCGAAATCGAGATTGAATATATATCGTACGTATGTAGAATCGCTTTAGAAACCGACAGAATTTTTAGTACCAAGAAAAAAAGAAAAAAAAAAGAAGAACAAAAGCACAAATTGCGAAAGGACGATTCGCGAACTCGCTTACCAGCTCCTGTAGACTCTTCTGCCTCTGGCAGAGAGCGGCGTAGCGTTCCTTCCCGGATTCCGTAGACTCGAGTGCGTTGACTATCTGAAGTCTCGCCTCCTCATTCGGCAGCAAACGCCACTCGAGCATCAAGCAGAGCACCTCCTGGGCGGCGTCGCAGCCCCGCACCGCCAGCAGAATGCAATCGTCACCCGCCTGATTCAGCAGGGACGCGATGAACCTCTTCCGCCGACAGCAGCATGCCAGCAGAGTCGTGAGCTGTCGAGAACGCGCTGTTAGAATCTGTGCCGCACGAATCTTTCGTGCTCTCTAACCGGCGGAGAGAAATTTATTTATTCAACTTGAAATAGGCGAACGGATTCTCGGTCCGCTCGTTGAAATTCCTCGATGACAGAATCGACGATGGATTTATAATCTCGAGAACGGAATTCATTCGCTGCGAGGATCATCGGACATCCTCCTGTTCCGTTCGCCGTCCCGCGATCAATCCGGCAGACTTCATTAATTCCGTGCGATTGTGGCGGTTCGATTCCGCGGATTGTTTCCGAGAAGATTGGAATTGATGCTGTCAATACGGGTCCATTGGAGACGACGCGGCCGCGGACGCGCGATCAAAAGAGCGATTCATGAATATTCAGGTGGACCTCAGCGATCGAATCGCGCGGTCGAACAATCATCATCGCGCTATCCCCCGGGGATTGAATTGTCTCTGAATAAAACAGATCTTACTCCGACGACGTGGATTATCGCGCGGTGGCCAGAGAAGCGCAATTCGGAACGCTCGACTCGCAAGATTACGCTACCGAATACACCACAATCGTTTCACGTGCGGATAAATTCGATGTTGTTGCGACGATAAGCGTGCGATAATTGCGTATCCATCGGCACGTGTATTCTCTCTATATTCCGCCGTTAGGTATTTATATCCCTCGCCACGTGCGGCCCGAATATATAAAACGAGATTAAAGAAAGGAAGATATATAAGCATTGTAAGTCTTTGCCTCGGTATTTTAATCTTCGCGGGGGGTCTTACTAAAGAACATCAAGGAAAGTTTCTGCACGCGCGTGAAGCGCTTCTCATAAATATATCATCTTTTCGATTAAGAGAATATTCTCTTTGTTGGATCCGAAAAAAAGATGTGTTTTCAAGATTTGGAAATGTATTAAAGCAATTGAAATGGAATTTTTATAGAATTTTTTATCGATTCTTGTAAATTAAAATGGTATGTCTTCGCGGGAGGTCTTACTAAAGAACATCAGGGAAACTTTCTGCACGCGCGTGAAGCGCTTCTCATAAATATATCATCTTTTCGATTAAGAGAATATTCTCTTTGTTGGATCCGAAAAAAAGATGTGTTTTCAAGATTTGGAAATGTATTAAAGCAATTGAAATGGAATTTTTATAGAATTTTTTATCGATTCTTGTAAATTAAAATGGTATGTCTTCGCGGGAGGTCTTACTAAAGAACATCAGGGAAACTTTCTGCACGCGCGTGAAGCGCTTCTCATAAATATATCATCTTTTCGATTAAGAGAATATTCTCTTTGTTGGATCCGAAAAAAAGATGTGTTTTCAAGATTTTTTGTATGGAAATGTATTAAAGCAATTGAAATGGAACTTTTATAGAATTTTTTATCGATTCTTGTAAATTAAAATGGTATGTTTCAAAAATTAAAATTATAACATTTAAAATAATCTTTGAAAATTATTTTGTCAATTTTCAATTTTTATTAGTGTTAAAAACAGCCAAAATTTATTACAAACATATATAAAAATCATCTACAAAATGTAATTAAAGGTACGTTAAAGGTACATCGAAAGCAAATATAGTCCTCTCAAAAAGAAAAGAAATGGAATTCTATAGAATCTTACCATTTCGCCGAACAGTTCTCCGCGATCTGGACAAGCCGGGCTGGACGGTGCGGCGATGTGGATCCAACCTGGACGCGGTTCTCTGACGGGTAGTAGGACGCGATGCACCGTGCACCTCGGGTCTTTCGCCAGTCGTTGCATCACGCTCATCAGCACGGATTCCTGCACTTCTCTCATGGTTAGAGCGTCTTCCGGGAATGGGACGGGCTGCAGCAGTGCCCCGAGACCTGGACGCCAGTCGATGTACTCCGACCTGCAATGTCGTTTTCCCGATACATTAGAACCGAGAATTTCAAGCACGGAGAGCAGAGAAGCGCGTCAGATTTGGTTGTGAGCACTTACGCGATATTCAAGACAAGCAGGTAACACTGTAACGGCGGCAACAACGGCGGTTTGTCCTCGTTCAACGACGCGCGATTCGACACCTCGAACCTGCGAAATCGGAATCAACATCGTTGATCAAATCTCGTCGGACTCGTATCCAATTCCAACTCTGGTGAAACTTACCTGTGGAATATGGCCGCGACGCAAATGGACACGAGATTGGGAAGTACCCTCGGGTGAGGACAATCGCTACCAGGCCCGTGAACTGACGAGATGTAATCCCTGATCGCCTGCTCGCCGTCGTTGTTCTGGTACAAAGCGGCGACGAACACCTATATGTACACAATGCAACGTAGCATAAATTCACATTAGCGTTTTATTATCACTTATAATATTATAAGTTGAGTCACGATTCTCCCAATTAACTAGAATCGTCAGAGCAGCAAAGGTTCGTTTATTTTTTTGGCTTTCTAAAATAATAATCTAAATATCAGTTTAAAAAGTGAAAATTGAGCTTGTGATGTTATTCACTCTATACGAGATTTACTCTCGAGATTCAGAGAGTTCCCGTACCGATAAAACAAAAAAAAAAAAAACGAACGATCTCCGTTGATCTCACCACCCGTAGACTTATAATCAAACAAAGTAATGTAATACTTGTCAGACGCCTCACCTGCAGCAGCTTTCTCATGTCCGGCGACTTGCCAAAGTCAACAGTGTGCTTCAGGCATCTCGTGATCGCTGGACTGAGCATTGGGACCAGCTGCGATTGCGGATGCTGTTGCGCCAGTCTGGCGAGTACTCTCGCGAGCGCCGCCGGTGGAGCTGCTTTTTCCAGAAGCGGTGCCACCACGGCGAGCACGGCCTCTGCCCAGCTTCTGCGATCGCGGAAGATCTCCTCGGTTTTCCCGTCCGAGTCGAGCAGCTCCGTGCTGGGCTCATCCAGCAATTTAGCGACCGCCTCGAGCGGCGCGCCCGCCACCCTCTCGTCCTGGAGTGGTGTCCACAGGGCGAAGTCTACCATGGTGCGCAATTCGCGCAATATCACCTCTTCCCGTGTGCTCGTCGACACGAGGTGTTGATACTTGAAGATGTTTTTCTGTGGGCAGACGGATGATTCGCAAATTCGAATACGAGCTGTTTAAGTTTTATCGTAGAGATTCAAAAATATAAAAAAATCTCAGAAGCGAAATAGTAATTCTGTAATCGGGAAATGATATGTAAGAGTGCGTACTAACGAAGTAACGAAGACTGTGAAAATTTGGAGTCCTTTTCCTAGCCTCATCGCAACGAATTATTTGACATCAAAAAGGAATGAAAATTGTTCGCTGCTGATCAAATAAAAGAATTCTCGTTAACTAAAAATTGAAATTAAATGCCAAAACATCCCCACACATCGCCCGTATCTCTGAAGCTGGAAATTGAGCTGAAACAAATCTGCCTCTCGGCGAACAGGGTCAATCTCGGCAGAAGTCATCGACATCCAGGCAGTCAATATATGTGGGCAATGTTTTCATCAGAAATATAATGCCGTAAACAATAAAATCCCATCAATCGTTATGGTTGTCCCGATCGTATACGCTGCGATTTACTCGTCGCGCGGCCCGAGGAGAGGCCACTGATTAATTTCCCGACCGGATATTAAACCGCTCGCGGCAACCTCCATAAAACACTGACGTATCCGGGAGATTCGATCCGATCGAGGACGATCGAGAACGTTCGCCTCGCCGTTATCACTTCCTCCTGCTTCAGCCTCATATTGTCGGGCATTAATAGCGCCTGTGTTTGCTCCCCCGTTTTCCGCCGACATCAGATATCGGAAGGCCGATATTAAAAAAAATATTTGGTATCAGCGTTTCCATTCACGTGAACAACGTCGATCGCTCTCCGTTCGAAAAATGCCGATCGGAAGGTGGGTAAACACGGTGCTCTCTATTGTTAACTCAAAAAGTTATAAGTTAAAAATGAACTGAAAGTCAATTACGCACGAATTTTTTGTCGCTATTAACACAGTACACAAGCAATGATAAAACTCATAACTTGGTCAAATAAAATATGAACGTTAAATCCAACCAGTTTCGATGATTCGTATTTTACACCTGTATAAACGTGATTTTTATTCTTCAGAATATTTTACGTTTAAAATCGATAATGGAAGTAATTAAAATAGATAATAATTACTAAAAATAATAAATCGTAATTCTAAACGTACCTTCCATAATATCGAGTGGTACCACTGGTCCCTCGTGTAAGCGTTGCTGGCTTGCAGAAGAAGCGAACCGTCCGGCAGGACGATGCTGAGGCAGTTCTTATACGCGGGGTCCCACTTGGCGACAACGTACTTCCGGACCTCCGACATGCTGCTGTATGGAACAGGTTGCTGAAGAAAACCCGTGAGCTAAAAGAGACGGATAAACGAAATTCAAAATACACGGAAGAAGCCGAGGAGAATTCGATTCGCTTTCCTTAAGAGCGTTGTGAAATGAAATGATGATATCGCTAACGAACATAATCGGATTAAAAGTATTACAAGCTATTTCAAGCTCGTTAATCAGTGAAGGAAGAAAGAACTTTATTATGCAAAGTGCTGATACGCGCACAATGCAAAATTTTCACAACACGTAGAAATAACTCGATTTCCACACACCAGTATATACATATTGTATATACAATATATACATATATAGAAATAGTTAAAATGTCGATATATTATTAATAAGCTAATAAAAACGATAATGAAATTAATAACGTGTGGTAATCGGTTCAGTTAAAGGATTCGCTTATTATATAATCAAACTGGGTAAAAATAATCTGCTATTATAATTTTATGAGTCGGGATTATATTATATTCATTATATTCATTATCCTGAAAGACGTCATTTTACAAATAGCAAGAAAAACCGTCATAATCATATTCTACGAAAAAAAGAGGCCAAGAAAGAAGAGGAGATAGAAATAGTACTACTATTATAGTAGCAAGATTATTATCTGATTATTATTTGATTATTATTGCGAAAACATGTACGATTATAACTCATGAAAGAATATTAATAAAAATTATTAACTATTGCGAAAAGCCATCTCGATTTGTCATAAATCGAGTTGGTTTTTTCATTGCGGAAAAACACAAAAGGAATCAATTATTTACACATTGATCATCAATCATTTCCCGATTTATGTCAGATGTAATCGTGGATTATTATTGCCGTTTGACGTATGAACTCGACAAATGGACGTCATCTGTCGATTATGTAAGTTTATATATACGTCAGATGAATAATAAGAATGCTATTGTTGTACCTGCATTATTCCGCGAAAGTTATATCGATATCGATATAATTAAAAAAAAAATATATCACGCAAATTTCTTTACCCTGAAAGAACGATTTTGTTGAAATATAGATCTGAAAATAATTATGTTGGATCATTAAAATAATTACATTGCACTGAAGAAAAAGATTTGGTAACTGTTACCAAATTTGATAAAGTTACCAAATTCTTTTTTCACTGCAATGTAATTATTAATTTAATTATAAAATTAACGCGACACAAACTGCACATTGTAGTTCGAATTGTGATACAGAAAAGAATAACGAATTCTATTTTAATTAATTAAATTTCTCTTTTAAAATTTTTTTTGTTTCAGATATAATTAGATGCAATTACTGATTTAAAAGAAAGCTCTTTTCTAGATGATCAAAAGTGTATTGAAATCGATATGTGATCGCTACTTTAATTTACGAAAATCGTTGCGTGATTTAGTTTCCAACTTTTCGTTTGGCGAACACGAGAAATTTTTTGTCGCAGCAGCTTACTAACTTCGAGGTAGTTTTTCAGACTTTCGGACAGACCGGTCTTTAGAAATTACGCAATCGTACTTGTCGTAATGAGGTGCATGAATGTATAAAGAGATACCGGCGAATCTGGCCGTGGCAACAAAAAAGCCGACTTGGCAAAGACGCGGGAAAGAGAGGACAGAGTGGCGACGAGAGGGAGGAGGGTGAAAAAGGGATGGTGAATCGAGGGAGAAGTTGCATAATACAGCCTGACGAGGACAATGCGCCCTGGTTCGCGCATCACTTCGGCGCGGTGTCTCGAGTTCTCTGAGACTGCAACGGGGGAGATGACGCGGTACCTCGTGCATGTGTATGCACGTGCGCGCGTGCACGTCCGTGTGAATACGCGTACACGTGTCCGCGTGTAAACGTAATATCGGCGACTAACACACGGAGACACGAGCACCTGCGTGTGGAATAGTGAATGACGTCAGCGCGGGACGCCGCGAATCTAGGCCGAGGGTTGAACGACTGTTGGAGCAGACTCGGCCGAATCTGGGGCACTGCATCCCCTTCGCTAAACGCGACCGAAAGTGACGCTTTGCGAGCGAATCGGAGCCGATCGGCACCGAAATTCGCGCAATATTCCTCGGGATGCGCGCGACCGATCTCAATTTCGTCCGATCGAGGGTGCGTGTTGGTTCTTTGTGCGTCTTTAGCTCCTTGAAACCCGACCCGACCCGGAAAAAGCTATGTACGAAACGGGAGAAAAGAGAGCACGAGCGAGGTGAAAGAGGAGCAGATAAATCATTGAGAGACTGCATGGATGATGCAGTCCGCGCGCACCGATAAATGCATCGATAAAATACGGAGAGAAAAGGATTCGCCGCGCCGCGCGACAAAGAGCCGGAGATTCCTCGCGTGCATTTATGTGGAGCGATTGGAAAAAATGATTTACTTTGTTTGCCGGATCAGCCGAGTCTATTAACTGAATGTAGTTGTGCGTGTCATTAAGTAGGCAATGATTAAATGATGAAATGAAATTCGCTTGCGTGCGACAAACGAGCTCACTTTCATGAATAAAGATCCCATTTCGTCCGGCCTGTGGTCGGTAGGTCTTTATGTATATTAGAGTATTAAATAAGTTTCGTTGTTTACGGCGAGGATGTGGCATTTATGCGCGCGATGCGCTAAAAAAGAAGTCGGTTCGCTGCGCTGCGGGCGTTCGCCGTTACAAAGGGCGCGCGACGTGAATAATGTGCAACCTTTTTTTCTTCCGCCGTATCTTCCGATCCCAAGGTCATCTTTTGTAAACGGCTCACGCTCTTTTTATGCATCTGTGCTACGGAGACTGCCATGCATATGCATGCACCATGCATATTCATGCGTGACGTAAACGATAACGAAACGACTGCGCCCATTACTTAACTCTGAGAATAGCTAAATTTCGTATATACCCGTAATAATAATAACTTGATGCACAGGTGCGGCTATTATTCCCGTAGCTCCGCAATCTTCTCTCGGGCATCCGCCCATCCAAATCGCGCACATTTCGTGAGCGTTTAGCGAAAACGCCGCGAGCCGCTCTAATTAAAACGATGGATAGCTATCTTACAATGCATACACGCGTATCGTTATCAAGGATATCGTACGTCAATGCGTAAAATGATGAACAATAATAACGCACGCGGTCTGCCTGCAGCTCTCTTTTCGCTAAATTACTATCGGTTCGCAAATGGTTTGTACGTGAAATTTTAAACGCGAAAACCCGATTTTCCGCAGTTCACGCGCTGGTAACCGAAACGTAAATCCCTCACCGAGCCGTCATTAAATACCTGCGAACGTTATACGCTCGTTTTATTTTCGGCGCCAGAGTTATCTTTATTTTTTTTTTTTTATTTTTTTTTGCGATACCTCTTCACGTCCGCGCGACACGCCGTTGTAATTCACTGCAATTGCGATTGATCGGGATGCAAGCATGACTAGCTGCTCATTATCACTCACAGACCGGGATGACGTTGTTGCATTTACAATAGCGTTGAATCAAATTGCGATTGTTTAAATGCCACGAGACGCCAGCGATTCGTGTCACGAGTTCGCGGTTCGCGATTCGCGATTCACGACGCTTCCGGCGCGTCGCGATTCTGTAACTGCAGATTAATTAACGACCGGCGCTGCGCGTCGAGCGGTCTCGTGCATGGAAAAAAAAAAAAGAGACATCGCCTTTGTGTCACCGCTATCTATTGCAATATCTTAAATGCTTCGCTCATAAACGTTCAATTCTCGTTCAACGCGCTGGAAAATAAAATTTCAGTTTAAAAAAAGCGTCGCGAAGAATTCATGTGACGGTGAATGGAAAGAACGTGTAAATTCCGTCAAAAATTCTCGACTCGATGGCAGAAAAAAAATGTCACAGTCCGGGTCTAAATCTGGCATCGACAAAACTTTGATTCCGGCATTGGTCGGTGAATTTATACCTTCTTTCTGTCACTTTGCGTATTATTGAAATTTTTCCATTATTACAATTTTTTATTCACAAGCCTGCACAAAGCGCGACGAAGCCAAAAGGAAGGAAAAAAAAAAAGATGTCAAGAGAAATGACGTTCGCGCCGGTTCATCTTCGCGGAATATAACCCAAGTATAATATAATGTTACGACACGAAATCTCCGCTCACTTTAATATCGTTGTCTGCGCCGCCCGCTCCGCCGCGTGATGCATTTCTACAGCAGGAATTCTCTCGATTTAGTCTCGCGAGAGAAGTTCAATTACATAAAAGAAGGCGGAAACATCGCGGGCACGTGCCACAAAATCGCACGTAGCCAATTTGTCACGTAACATATAAGGCACGATATCGTGTCACATCGCCATTCCTCATCACCTATCGATTATAAACGTTATGCAACGTTATGCGACTTTGCGCATGCAAATATCGATATTAATAAACGAAGCGTAATGAGTATTAAATAAAATTTCAAATTATGTTAAATTAAGTATACTATATATTGTATGTATTAATATTTTACATTAAATTCTCCTGGTAAATGAAACATAAAAATTTTATTTGAATTAAAATTTTCATTTCAACGATTTTTAAAAAAATATCGTGTAATGCAATAGAATTATATTGGACAAATTACAACTCTCTTATATTAAATATTTAATTCATAAAAAGAATTATTACAGTTTTACATTAATAATAAGTGGATTTATACATAAAACTCGTTTCCTACCCCTTCTGTTAATATAATGGAATTAAATAGGCATGATCGGTATTTTCGTTCGATTATTTCTCACATCCACAATTTCCGAGGTCGTTGATCCGAGTCGACGTCTTTTTAGAGCCGTGAGTCGTGCATTTGACAAATAACAGCACATTTACAAAAACGAATGCAACGTCGATCCACCTCAGTAATGTTGCAAATTTATCGATTCACGCTGTTTAGCAGAGTTCCTTCGCTCTCTCAAAATCTTCACGAGATGCACGTGAATGCATCACGTCGTACATGCGTGACGACGAATCTTCAACGAAAACACGAATCCGACGTGGATGCAAGTGCTTTCACATGCTATTTTATGAACCCTTCATACGTGACCTCAAATAAAATACAATATTTCTCTGAAAGGTAATTCGAGGATTTTTCCTCATTTTTTATGACCGACTACTGCCAACTTTCGGTTGGCAAAAACGGAGGAAATATGCATTTCACCGAAGTGGATCGGTTGTGATCAAAGATCTCCTCAACTACAATATATATCCTTATCAACTTTTGGCTGTACGCAGAAAAATATCAATTTTATTGCTAAGAAAAGCATTTACTCAATTTACATTTTTTGTTCTAGTAAATAATGATTATCTTTAACAAAGAATGTTTTTTTTGATAAGTGTCTTAAAATGTCACAAATTTTAGAAAAATTCATCATGTGCTGAAAAAGAGAATGCATATTTTTTCGAAAAATATTATAAAATTGAAATTTAAAAAAAATCAGAATAATAATTGAATTTTGGTTTTAACTTAATAATTTAACTCTTGATTGAAATAATAAATTATTAGGATTCAGAATATATTTTGAATAAATTTGATGCTTATAATGAACTTATGATAGACTTATGAAATGTTTGAAATAATATTTGAAGTAATATTTACTTAATTCAAATATATATCTTTCTATGTGTACACAGAAGTTTATTTTAAGTATATATTTCTTGTTTCAAGTAAATGGTAAGTGTATTTTAAGTACTACTTTTAATAAAATATTCTTTGCAAAGATAACCATTACTTAAAAAAAGAAAAATAAGAATAATATCGCTTTTCTCGGCAGAAGAATGACATTTTTCTGTGTGTACAGACTTTTTATTAACCAAGCTTGGTTTAAAGCATATAATTATTATGTGCTTGTACGTAATAATTATGTATGTTTGCTATCTTTTATCTTTTCAAAAAGCTAAGGAAATGCGATAATTTACATTACTTGAATTTTTACTCAAAGATCTATCATCAAAATCGTCAAAATTGAAAGAGTAGCAATCCTGCATAATAATAACCTGCAATCGACAGATGTCGGATGTCATTAGGGGAATGTTCGAGCCCGATTTCAAGAAATTGTTGGAAAACGTTTCAAGAAGCGAGCGATTATAAGTAAATAAACAAACAAACCGTGCCACGGCATTTCTTCTCTCCCCCTTTCTCCCTCCGCTTCCACAAGCGCTTCCACAAGTCGCGTTGTTATTTACACTTGTTTGTAAGGCCCGCGCGCCCTACTCCGTACGGGCGCACACCCTGAAGTCAGTTGCACATTAAGGTACGAGCGCATCGCGAAGAAAGAGTGTAAACAACATTAACACTCTCGATCGGAGCATTCCGATCATTTACTGTGTTAAGAAACGCGATGATGCTCCATCGACCAACAAGATGTTCGTGGATCAGATTTTTTAGTAATCGCGTTTATCGATGCGCTGTACTTATCGATGCGAAGCGTACGACTAATCGATTTTGTTATTAAACAGTTGGTAGAATCGGATCGCCAGTCGCCCTCGAGTACCGGCACGGTCGCGTCGGGTTTCCGATATTGATCGCGGATCGAGAAGATAGTTCGTTGATAGGAGGCTCGAGCGGCCCCAGGAACGGTCCCAAGGATCTTCCCAAGGATCCTCCGATGCCGATGGAAGTAGTCGCGGTCGGCAGTTCGTCCTCGCGAAACGGAACGGGTGTCGCAAAGTGTCGCGTTTCGGGCATTGCGTCGCAAGCGTCGAGTCGTGTATGAGAGAGACGTTTCGACGGGGAAAGAACGGAACGCGTGTCGAAGGTGCGTGGCGAAAAGTACGTATCGAAAGCACGAAAGGCGAGAAAGGTGGCGTGGAGAAAAGTACTTGGAAGTGCCTTTAATGGAGTAACGACTTCGCAAAAATTCCATGGTGTCTAGGCGACGCGCGGCGGGCGGGGAGTAATGGCGGTCGGGGAGTAATGGTGGAGGGGAGTAACGTCTTTTCTCGATTTCCGAGGATCTTTTGATGCCGTGGAAATGGTCGCGGATGGCGATCGTGTCCTAGCGAAACGAAACGAGCGTCGCGACGGCGATCGCGTTCTAGTGAAACGAAACGGGCGTCGCGGACGGTGACCGCGTCCTGGTGAAATGAAATGGGCATCGCGGATGGTGATTGCGTCTTAACGAAACGGAACGTGGTCACGGACGACAATCGTGTCCTGACGAAACGAAACGGCCGCGGGCGCGAGCGTCGTGGAGTGCCACGTTTTAGCGGAAAGTGTTGTGCGAAATGAATGTGAAGTGTTTCGACACGTAGGAAAAAAAAGGACGCGTGTCGAAAAGTGCGTGGTGAAAAGTGCATATCGAAAGCACGAAAAGAAAAATGTGGTGTGTGATGAAAAGTGCTTGGAAGGAGCCTGTAATGGATTAATGTATTACGAGGGGAGCAATGCATTTTTTCCGAACGTGGTCGTCGAAAAGCAGTAAGTCGTAAGACAAAGTATATCTATTTTGATATAAGAATTCTCGTAATTTACGGCGAATAAAATTAATTGGAGTAGATTAGAGATTAGGCAGGTAAAATCGCGAAGAATTTTCTCTAGAATTTTTTTTTTGAAAATCGTGGTAGTCGTGGGGTAACATGGACTTGGCGAATTTTATTATTTTTACTTTTAGTAAAATTTTAATCAAATATAATAGAACTATTTTGCTATACAAAATAATTTTAAATTGTATTAAAATTCTTAAGAAAAGGAATATTTAAAAAAAAAATTTTTAATATTCTAAAAATTTTCTTAAGAATTTTAGCAAAATTAAAAATCATTTAATATAACGAAGTAGTTTAGTTATATTTTTTTAGAAAATTTTTAGAATTTTTTTCTTATGAAAATTTAGAATTTTTTCTAAGAAGAAAAATTTTTTAAATTCTCACAAAAATATAACTAAATACACTTTCTAGTCTTTCATAAAGAGATATTTCAAAACTGTTGTCGCTCGAGACTCGAGAAACAACTCTTTCCCTCCATTTTTTGTTTATCATTAATTCTTGCGATAATAACTCATGAAAATATGCTCGGGGAAATGGTTTCGTTTATAAAACACGCCTTTCGCCGGATAAATCAGTCGGGTCTTCGCTGCGGAGAGGTTGTAGAAAACCGGCCGTAACACATCGACGCGGATCTAAAAATATCCGCGCCCGTAAAAGCATCGTCGCCGGCCCAATCGCACCGACGAAAACAATACTAGATAAACGAGACGAGCGGCGAAATGAATCGATTGTTGGCGAACGATAGCAGATTGCGATTCGAAATATCCCCGGGAAATTGCTAACGCACGAACAGTTTTTCCAAACGGGATGACGTATGGCGAATAGCGAAATTTTTACGAGATCGGAGATTGCGTCCCGGGATATATTTTATCATATATAACATGCAATGTTCGTACTGCAGTTCAAACGCATCATACGACATACAGGAGAGTTGTTAAATACGTACCGGTCGTCTAAATGATACCTCATCGATATTTTATATTTGTACTTAATATATGAGCAACATTTAGTAATAAAAATATGAAATAAATGAGAAATGAGTAACGTAGATAAAAATTTAACAGCTTACATTTTATGTTTTGCGCGTGCTAACACTTAAAAAAATTAAATATAATGATATCAACTTTTTATTTTATGTAGCTGATCATGCAGTTTTATACTGAATGTCTATATTTTCATTAAAAAATTTATTGTAGCTAATCATGCAGTTTTATACTGAATGTCTACATTTTCATTAAAAAATTTATTGAAGCATATTCTATACCTTTATTTTATGTACATGCAATTATTAAAAAGATTAAATTAATCAAAATAACACCGAAACGTGGTACTCTCTAATTGTCAATTAAAAAATACATAAAGGCTATAAGAGTAAAACGCGGTTATTGTTGCGCATAGTTTAAAAATTCTTTATTTATTTCTCACATGCAGAGAAGTCTTACAATAAGAACGTTTCGACTCCGATTCGAGTCATCCTCAGCTAACAAAAAATAACATTAGGGGAGACCAGAGCTATTCGTTGCAGTTTTTTTTCTTTTGCGTTTCCCGAGTCCTGTATTCATTAAAAAAAAAAAGTTGGACGGTTTGAAAGGTTGAACCTTCCCCTTCAC
>QKQZ01034222.1:0-10731 GCA_003595255.1 Solenopsis fugax
TCAAGGCGCGTGATTCAAATTTAGAGAGGTTTTAGACCGTTAATAAATAAATAAATATAAATTGATCTTGAATTGCCTTCTACGGTCATAGCAAATTTTAATTATTTTTATACAACAAATTACAAAAAATTTTGTAAAATGTAACTAAGTTTTTGGTACCAGTAACTATAAAATTTATTTGATCACTATTCAATCAAACGTTAGTTGATCTTACCATACGATTTTTCTCAGTGTAGTGATGCAAATAACTGAAAGATTTGTTAAAATTAAGAGCTTTATTGATTCAGCAGATCTATAGTCATAAAATACGGACGATCACACAGAAAAAAAAATTAATATCAAATCAACAATTCATTGTTTCATATATGTATAAGCAAGAATATAAAATCTTCTTGGAAGAATTTATAATCTTAAACAGACGTAATTTGCTTACATGGAGAAAATTTTTCTCTTCACGTAAGCAAATTATGTCTGATTAATATTATCAAATTCTTCCAAGAAGATTTTATATTCTTGCTTGTATATGAAACAATGAATTGTTGATTTAATACTCATTTTTTTCTGTGCAATTTCTATATTAAAGTAGCAAAGTTTTACAGCTTATTAAAATTAGTGATTATAATTAATCATGTTTGTCAAGTACAGCGAATTAGTTAACACAACCAGACAATAACTTTCTAGGAAAATCAATCGAGTGTATGGATTAAAATTTGTAACATGCTAGCTGAGATGACGCATACTTTTGCCGCTGTAATAAAGATAACTTATTATAATATTTACATTAGCAATTTTCATTACAGCAAAAACTTACTTGCTTTAACAATTTATTCATTGCTTTCAGACATGGTGACATTCAAACATTCTCTCTATTAAACCAACAAATCTCTTTAGTTAGATGTTGAACTTGCGCAGTAAACTATAGCTTTATTGAATCATCCAATCTATTTTTTTTCGTGTTTTCATCAAAAATATGTTCTTTTGATTTAGCATGAAATAGATTCTTAATATCCTGCCTAGACAAAATCAGTTTCTGTGACTGTATATAAAATTATCTTGTGTATTTAATATTATTCCGCCACAGTTCTATCATTTTTCGCGTACACATTTTCAGATTTAAATACCCACAGATTAAAATAAGGTAAAGTAGAATCGATGCGTTGCAAATTTATTTAAATAGATCTTTTAGTCTGATTTTAAAACAGCCAGTGATTTTTTTTCAGTTTGCTTTTAATAGAAATGTATCACTGGTAAGGATTTTCACACTTCCAATTGAGTTTTCTCTAAAAATGAAAATATTTGGTAAATTTATAGCTCAAAAATAAATTCCCGATACTTTGTTTTAGGACAATTACTTTCGCGACTGTATATAAGATGATTATTCATTTAATATCCCGCCACAATTTTACCATCTTTTGTATACATTTTTAGACTTAAGTAAAAATAGATAAAGATAAAGCAGAATCAGCGCTTTGTTGCAATTTTATTCAAATACACATTTCAATTTGATTTTATTAATAAAAGGCCAGTGAACTTTTTCAGTTTGCTTTTAATAGAAACGTGTCACTGGCAAGAATTTTCATTTCTAATCGAGTTTTTCCTAAAAAAAAATTATATTTTGTGAATTTGTATACATTGAGGAAAAATGTTTTAATTTCAAATAAATATATCTATTTTTAACATAATTTCCTTGATCAAAAAAATCTTTCCTAAGATTAAAAATAAATTACTTTATACTAATTAATATTTATTTAAATCAAGGAAATGATTTGATCGGAAGAAACTTTTTTTTAATGTAGAAAGCACCGACTCTATTTAATCCCTATCTTCATCTGTTTTCACTTAAACCTAAAAATGTATTTATGCTATTGCATAAAATATATTTCCAACATCCTGTATCCGGACAATTAGTTTCGTGACTGTAATTGCGCAACGCGCGGGCCGATTGAATCGATCATTTTGAAAGCGGCACGACCGACGGTCTTTCGTTTGAGACCGGCCTCTTTTTTTTCTGCGACGAAACGCACGTCATTGAACATGAAGAAACCCTCGCGAAAAAAACCCCGAGGTCAAATTACGTAAAGTAAGGCGGGAATGAAAGGTACGGACACCTATCCGCACGCGCGGGCCGTTTGTAACCGCGAAATTATTAATTACTTATATTCATTGAAGGCGGCGGAACCGGTGCCACGAGGCGAATTGCATTTAAGACCGTTTCCTTCTGTTGCCCTCTCTCGCGCGATTATTGCGCGTGTCAATCTTATTATACAATATCCGCTGACAAAGCTAGGACCGAAATGATATGCAGAGTTGGGAATAGAAAAAGTTGTAGACTTTCTCATATTATAATTCGCGTCGGATAAAGCGGCGCCGCTTCCGTCTTCCTCTCACCTTTCGGCAAAACAATAGGTCGCTGTTCTTTCTCACGAAATTATACGTAATGCATTTTAACCGAGCGTCCGTCGTGTGTGCGCGCGCGCTTCTTTTTACTTTTAGTAATTTCTGGGAGCTCACGTAACGCTGTTACATTGCTCGAAATTCTCAGACGACATGAACACGAGCCCGTCTAATTGCTAGTCGTGATAATGTGCTACTCTCGTTCACCTTTTATGAATTCCGCGTATTTAACGTTTAATGTACATTTTACGGGACGTTACAATGTTTAGCACGCTTAACAAGTAGCAATACACTTCTTTCCTCAAATTGTGCACTGAAAAAGGAGTATGGTAATATCTACTAAATCCTGAGTGAAGTAATGTTGAGTAAACCAATTAAATATTTGGTTAATATAAGTAAAATTATACTTTTCAAAATATCTAGTAAGTATAATCAAATTTAGTAAATTTAATTATATTTACTAAATATTTAAAAATGTATAATTATTTTTTGTCATATTAACCAAATTTTTACACAGAAAAAATTAGTATTAAATGAAGATCATTGTATATAAGCAAGAACATCTTCTTGGAAGAAATTATAATTTTGAACAGACATAATTTGCTTATATGAAGAGAAAAATTTTCTTCATGTAAGCAAATTATGTCTGTTTAAGATTATAAATTCTTCCAAGAAAATTTTATATTCTTGCTTACATATGAAATAATGAATTCTTGATTTGATACTAATTTTTTTTTTGTGTAATTGGCATTATTTCACTCAATATTTAGTAGCTTTTATCAAACTCTTACTAAATATTTAGAAAAATTTAATTATTTTTTATTAATCAAATATTTAATTGGCATTATTTCACTCATCATTTATTATCAAACTTTTACTAAATATTTAGAAAAGTATAATTATTTTTGGTTATGCTAACTAAATATTTAATTGGCATTATTTCACTCAACGTTTAGTAACTATTACTAAACTTTTACTAAATATTTAGAAAAGTAAAATTATTTTTGGTTATATTAATTAAATATTTAATTGACATTAATTTACTCAACATTTGGTGGCTATAATCAAACTCTTTCTTTAGTGTAGAACTATCAGATCTTTAAAAAGAGAAAACGTGGCTAAAGAATTTTAAGACTACGTTTTATTCATTTTTATCATTTCGAAGGACTAAAGCTCTCTCTGTCTCTTTCTTAACTTTTATTCTTTTTTTAAATCGTTCGAGGAAATGTTACACACCAATACACCAACACACACACACACACACACACACACACACACACACACACACACACACACACACACACACACACACTTTCTCTCTCTCACACTTTTTCTCTTTAAACTTGCGAGCTTTCGGAAGCGGAAGTTTTCGCGGCGCACTAGTCCGCCTTCGCATCCGTCGATTATATCGAGACGGTAGCGGCTGTTCGGAAAAGAGGAAGAAAAAAAGGAAAACTTTCTCCGCTTTAAGAGGTGCGCCCATTTCTCACACGGAGACCCACCTACGGTCTCGCCGCTGCACGCCACGGTAGCACGCAAAAGCGAATTTTTCGCGAAACGAGAAAAACCCGTCGTGCACGAACGGCTTATTTCACACGTGCTTGCGCGTGTACGTAGGAGTGTTAACGAACACGTGAAAAATCCATTCCCGTCACGTACCGTTGCATCGAAAAACTCGGCGGAGGATCTTACATCCGTACCGGAAGTTGTGTTTTCCACTTTGTCCGCGCGAGATTTGCCGAGGCTGCACTCCCGATCGAGCAGCGAAATCGGGATCGCGCTACGGGTGAGCTGAAAGCAGTTCACCGTTTAGGTGAAACGACGTTATGTAAAATGAAATCTCGGACTTGAAACATCGGCTGTCACCCCTTTCCGTATCCGAATGAAGACTCCTCGCGAGAGGAAATGGAGTTGCGGAGTAGATGTACCCTCTCGGAAAAGATTTCTAATAACAAGTCTAAAAATATTCTTGATGTATTTAATCTTGGCACTACACACAGAAAAAAATGACTATCAAATCAACAATTCATTGTTTCATATATAAGCAAGAATATACAATCTTCTTGGAAGAATTTGATAATCTTGATCAGACATTTGTTTACATGAAGAAACAACATTTCTTTATGTTAGCAAATTATGTCTCTTTGAGATTACACTGAGAAAAAAAAACTGTTAACTGAACTAAATACGTTTAGTTGCATATGAATTACTTAGTTCAAATGTTAATTTATTTGAGTCAAATACACGGTAGTAATTCGAATGAATATCTGTAGTTATGTTAAATGACATTTCTTTGAATTAACAAATGTTTGCTTGACAGCCCGTGACCGCCGCATTTAGTTGAATGAACTAATATTTTTTTAAGTCAACAAATTTTTTTTCTCAGTGNCAAGGAGATTTTATATTCTTGCTTATATATGAAACAATGAATTGTTGATTTGATACTAATTTTTTTTTCTGTGTACACTGAGAGAAAAAATTGTAGTGATGGCAACTATAAGGGGCTTACCATACAAATTTTGTTAATAGAATTATAATATATAGTTAAATAAATTATATTATAGTTATTGCAATTAAATTAATAGTTAAGAGAACTAATAAAAAATAGTTGTAATATACTATATAATATAGTAATTTCAACTATTTTTTATTAGTTCTCTTAAACATTAACTTAGTTGCAATAACTATAATGTAATTCACTTAACTATACATTATAATTCTATTAACAAAATTTGTATGATTGTCTTCTTATAGTTGCTACCATTACAATTTTTTTCTCTGAGTGTATTAAGATGTTTATAATTCCTATTCTTCCCCATCGAATTAAATAAAATTGACTTGTTATTTTGAGACAAGAGTATAATATATATAAATTTCAACTTATGTATTCTTACATTTGGAATAAAAATTTGCTCGCCGTTATAATGCACCGTGATTTTATCGCTACGCAGTTCGAGATATCACCGATAAGGAGACCGTGCGAAACACTCTCTCGTAAGAAAGATTCGCATGCGATGCATTATAATCAACGCATTCACGGAAACTCAGCAGCTTTTGCTTACGCGTACAGCGTAAGTACTCGTAGATCTTCTAGCTATGGGACGAGGTATTTTTGGTATTCACGAAGCAACTTCCTTGTAGACCTTCGTGATATTTTATAAAAAAAATTTTCAAATTTTTCTCGGATCAACGTATTGCCAAATCAAAAATAATTATGAGATTCACCACAAATTTTCGTTGTCTAATTTAAATCTGTCTGTGAGCAAATTTATGGAATCATTTTATTCTAGATATAAGAATTTTATTCTCAAGATCATTTTATTTTAGATATACGAATTTTTCCATTTAAGAATAAAATATTCTGCTTCCAACAATTATTATGATTGTCCCTATATTAATCTTATTTTATGATATATACACTGAGAGAAAAAATTTTTTTAATGAAAAAAATACATTTTCTTGAAACTATGTATTTTGATGCAAGCATTTGTTTGTTCTGTCTGTTTAAATAAAAATATTATTTTTTTTTAGATAAATAGACACATTACCTTAAGTATGTAATTTTGTATTTTTGCATTTGTTACATTTAAATAATGATTTTACAAATAAGCTAATAATATTATTAAATTTAATTAAATTGTTAGATTAAAAAATCTTATTATCTTGAATATAAAAATAGTAAATATTTTCTAGAACTGCAAAGAAAAAAATTACTTGAATAGAAAATATTTCTTCATTTTATTTACATAAATGCTTCAATTAAGAAATTTTTAACTTTTCTGTAAGTAAATAAGCTCCAAAGACCCACTGAGTAAATAATGTTTTTGCGTTAGTAAATTTTTTTGCTCTAAGATATTTTTTTCTCTCGGTGTAGAAGAGTAATAGCATTGAATCCAGAAACCCTTCCTGCGGGTGTACATTTGAAAGTCAGAGTATATCGATATATACTTGTTTCCTCGTGTTGAAAGTGAGATCGCGAGAGAAAAAAGTCTGCGAGACGCTCATTAATCAGAAACTCAATTATACATCGGCCCTCGATCATTTCGCGCGCATAATTAAAGCTGGAAGCAATTCCGAAGGAACGCTCCGACGACGCTTTGACAAACCGTAGAAATTTCGATAACTTCCGAGACAACGGCTCGAACCTTTCGAAAGTTCGATTATGCAAATTATCCGTGCCACGCCACTAATTCGAGTAATAGCGCTTAACGCGGCTGACACTGTTACGTGACCGTTCGGGCGCACACGGAGGCGGCATAAGTATGATTAATATACAGCGTGCGCGGACGGACGCGTTCGGAAAGGATATTATATTTTCTATTCGTCCCGGAGACGCGGCGCGATGACTTTAAACGCATGCAGCAGATTCGACTTATGAAAGCGACGATCGCGGACGGCCGCGACCTGAATACGAGAAATGAAATTGTTGCTTTTCACTCTCCTTCTCTTCTCTCCTGCTCTTCATTCCGCCGGAGACGGGATAATATTCCGCGGTCGCGTAATAGAAAGTAGTGCCCGGAAATCAATTCGTGAGCGAAGACAGACGGACAGGTAGAGAATGGGACGAGAGAGGGAATGTGCACAGAGAGAAAAAATTGTAGTGGTGGCAACTACAAGGGGACAACCATACATTTTTTGTTAATATAATTATAATATATAGTTAAGTGAACTATATTGTAGTTATTGCAACTAAATTAATGATTAAGAGAACCAATAAAAAAATAGTTGTAGTATACTATATAATAAAGTAATTACAACTATTTTTCAATAGTTTTCTTAACCATAAACTTAGTTGCAATAACTGTAATATAGTTTACTTAACTATATATTATAATTATATTAACAAAATTTGTATGGTTGTCCCCTTATAGTTTTTACCACTACAATTTTTTCTCTCAGTGTGAGTGTATGCGCAAGAGAGAGAAAATGAGAGAAGCGTGTCAGTGTTAGTCGGCGACCAACGGCGTTAAATTCGGTCGAATCGAATCGAATCGGGCCGCATGAATTTTGAATTCATGGCGGAATAATAATTTCGAATCGATTCCGGATTTACCGCAATCGGCGTCCGGTCGTTATTGGCGCTTCAACGGAGACGGTTCATTCGGAACTCGTAGGAAACGGAACGGCCGGTTCCGATGATGGTACGATCGCACGGCGCGCGTCCCATTTCTCCGTTCTCTCTCTCTCTCTCTCTCTCTCTCTCTCTGTCTCTCTCGTTCGCTCGTTTGCGCGCGCGTTACGATTTTACATCGCAAAAATTGAACGTTACGCTCGCAGCCCGCAATCGCGCCAAGCGGCATTCAATAGCAACGACGATATCGGGCAACAAACATATTTTTTTCGTTCCTCATTTCTCTCTCTCGTTCGTCGCAGCAAATTACTCATTAGTTTTTTCAACGGTTGAAAAAAGGATTGCAAAAAAAGAAATTAACGGTGTTTTCGCGTGTTTTCCCTGCGCGCATGCATTATGTATATACCTTGCTCGAATGTAGCTTTATTTTGCATCTGTAATGTCTTCGACATTAACAATTCGTAACCCCATTAAAATCGTAAAATGCAGCTTCGTTTATTAATGGGGAGCCGGAGGTCGAGTTAATTTTTATCGAGATTTTCCCTCGTTAGTAGCGAGGAAATAGCGATGCATCATGACGAATGATGGATACGATTTATGTTCAGCTAGATCATCGTCAGATTGGAAATCGGACTTCGAGCATAGATTTCGAGCAATATCATCGTTGTGTTCCGCGCGCTCTCGAAAATGTTGTACAAATCATTTAGAGATAAGTGCAGTCGATTTACTAATGATTTCAAACGGCGCTCTAATGGCACCGTTTGCCTGTATCGTCTCACAGCGCAAAGTGGCACACTCTCTTAAGATATTCACGGTGCGCAAAAGGGGTTAACGACCCCGCCATTGAGCAAGAAAGTGATGGGGATTATTCCGCGTATTGGGAACCGACCGACCGGTTTTTGCGATCGCCGCCGTTCCATTCATGCGTGAGCGATACAATTTTATCCCGTGTTATTATCTATCTTTCGCCGTCGCAATAATAACGTTCGCTGACATGGCTGTCGCAGAATCTGTTCGCGCACGATCTGATAGTTTTCGTCCATGGCGTGGAAGTACGGCTCGCTGACGCGAAATCCCTGTAGGCTAACCCGCCAATTACTATGATCGGAATACAACGGATGAAATTCCCTGGGGCGAAAATGGATTTTAATTAAAAATTTTCCGGAAACGCGAGCATCCCAGCTGGAAGTGTTACACGTCCTTAGGGAACTCTTATCAAATTAATTTTATTTAATTGATTGGCCACGTAATTAGATCTTTGTTATATATTATATGATTTTTTAAATAAATGTAAGGAATGCAGGCTAAATGTGTATCGTTTAAATGATACTATATCAATATTTTATATTTTTACTCAATATAAGCAAATATTTAGTAATTAAAACTAAATTATGAAATAAATGAGAAATAAGAAACAAAAAATTATTAGATTATTTGTATCTTGTGCGTGCGAAAAGCATTTTAAAAAATCTACAACCGACGATAATTTTTGTAGCTGAATAATAATGTAATCATGCAATTTTATACTGAATTTTCATATTTTTATAAAGAAAGGTTTATTAGAATATTTTATATTCATAGAATATTTTACATTTTCATTGTATGTACATATTTGCAATTACAAAGATCAAGTCGATATTTTTATAAAATCTCAGGTTTATTAAATCGTACCATCACAAATTAAATTACATATAAATGATATTAATATAACACTGATAAGTGATAATAATAAAACTAATAATGAATAAAAATGTGTCAATTGCAAAAATAAGTTCAACCGAATTTTGTTTCAACATCATTATATTTTCATTCTTGTTGTTTATTAATTAAATATTTTATCCTTTGTTCGATAAATTATTAATAAAATCAATATTAATTAATATTATTGTTAGATACTAATATAATAAGTATTAATAATTTTTTCTATTTTTTATAATTATTTTAAATTGAATATTTTCGATGGCGATATGATTTAAGAAAGCAATAAATCTAAGTCGTATCTTTTGCAGTATGTTTATAGATTTATAATATATAAAAGTTTATAATAAATGAATTTAGTGGAAAATTAAACCTTGTTATAATAAATATCTGGAAAATCAAGCTCCAACTCATTTGCGTATAAATCAATATCAAATAAAAAATATAATAAGAAATAATTTAAGTAGTATGCATTTGGTAACTCTCCGCTATCCTAATGCGCATCAATTTGTAAAGTACGGTATAATAATGGTTTCCATGCAAAAGACGTCAGCAGCTCTTTCTAAAATGATTAATAAATGATTATACGTCTGTGACAATTATTAAAATACTTTATATTACGTACATGATAAAGTTTGAATTAATGTATTATCTCAGTGATCTCGAGTTAATTAAATGCAATTCACAAGTTTCTAACTCACAAGTTCTGAGCAAAATTACTGTGCTATTTCCAGCGAGAGGTGAAATTTTGTATCGTTTTACGCGAGACAGGGGGAACGTTGCACTGCATCGGGTAGTCTATCTATTTTTCCGACGTTTGTCGAACCATTCCCTTTTTCTTTCTCCATCCTTCCCTTCGGTATTTTTTACACGGGCCGGCAGTTCATACGCTGTACGTGACATCACCGGGATATACGTTATCCGGCGTGGCGAGCGAATGTGATAGCGTAGTGAAAAGATTGCGCGCCTTTTACCAGCCGGCGGGCTCCAAAAAAAAAAAAGGTTTATTATTCGTTAGCGATCCCGGTGACCTCCGGGCTCATCCAGGATACGCGACTACTCGCTTACGGACCGAGCGAGCGGGCGAGCGAAAATTCGTGAACGTGCATTGACCCACTTGTCTCCGTCTGGTCGATGAAATTTGATTCTACGATCGCACGTCGGGACTCTCGACGCGCTCTACGCGTCGACGCGCGCTAATCGCATCTAACAACGACAGCAGAAAATATGGCGATGTAAAACCGGTATAAAACCACGCGACAGCATCAGCGGAAGATTGATGGAGTTACGTTTCCATATGAATCAATCGTTATTTGAAATTGATCGGCTCGGAAGTATCCGGCCGGAATGTAAGGAAGATCGGGTACACATATGTAACATTATGGACGTCGTAAAAGGAATATGACAGGACCATCATCTGCGAACGTCTCTCTATGTTACGTACAAGGGGATGAAAATCTTATTTAAATATATTGGAATTTGAAATATATACAAGAATATATATGGGGGAGACCAGGGCTATTCGTTGTAGTTTTTTTTCTTTTGCGTTTCCTGAGTCCTGTATTCAT
>QKQZ01034239.1:0-43590 GCA_003595255.1 Solenopsis fugax
AAGGGGAAGGTTCAACCTTTCAAACCGTCCAACTTTTTTTTTTAATGAATACAGGACTTAGGAAATGCAAAAGAAAAAAAACTGCAACGAATAGCCCTGGTCTCCCCTATTATATAATTTACATGTATTTTATGATTTATATTTGTAGTTTAATTTATTTTACTGTTAAATATTAATTTGATAGTAATATAACATTTAGTATTACAAATTTAATATTTAATTTAAATAACAAGTGATTAAAAAGTAAAACTTGCGATCGCACATATCGGTCTAAAAATTTATAAATTAAAATAGTAAGTAGAGGGATATTTGTATACATTGAAAAAATACTTAATGCGTTGTACATGTTGTTTTATTCGCTGTCTTTCTTCACTTCTGTTGTAAATCTTTTTACGAATTATGAGTCGAACAAAGAAAGAAAAGAAGAGCATTAATTGTCGTGATAATAAGTTTTTTTAATGAAAAATGTTACAATATTATTATTGTATTATTTATGTTTAATTATTATACACTGGAAATAATATTTGCATTAATTACTGAAAATACTTTCTATTTACATTTCTTAATTTATATAAACACTCTATAGGCTTCACAAGAGTAAAAACACATGGAGAGAATTTTTTCTTAGAATTTGCTACACTCTCAAAATCATGATAATCATGAGACAACATGCCTTTGGAATTATTTATCAAACATTAAAAGATAAATTATAAAATAAATTATTTTTGCTGGCATTAATTAGATGGAACGCACTTATAGTATTTCGAAGAATTTTATGATTTCTCTGTCTATTAATATCTATTATAATAAAATAGTTTAGTTAAATTTTGCTGAATTCGAAATATAATGTCCGATATTGCCATGATTTTGAAGGTAAATTCTAAAAAAATTCTGTATATAGATAAAATCCTGAGTGAAAAATTTTATATACATATATTATTGTAATAGATAATAGAGACGCTCGTATTAATGTTAAAAAACGTAAATTTAAAAAAAAATTGGTCGAAATTACGAGCCAAACAATTCTAGATGTTGATAAAACTTTTATTCCGATCACAATCATAAACGCAAACAATTCGGTACGTTTCGGCTATACTTAGCCTTCCTCAGCCGATATAAATTACTTATAAAATAAACATGTTAAAAATTTTTGAACCGAGCGAAAAAACGAAAGAAATGTAAAACTACAACCGTTCGATACGCAGTTCTATAAAGTTTTTTGTTGTTACATCGTTGCTCATGTATCCTGCTACTACTGCTATAGATGGAGGACCGGTGACACCTCCAGACGATGCTTTCATTGTGCACGTAGACTCGCTAATCCGTCCCTTCATTTATTGGTAATGTAAGAGAGACGCCAAAATTCGAACACTCGAGTAATTACATAATGAACACTAACGTGGATCCATATGTAACACTCGATGACGGGAATAGTTAACGATTGTTATTGTGATGTACATCGTAAATAACATGTCCGTCTCGTTTATCGCTCTGCCTCATTTGTACTTTGTCTGTTACGGCAGTAAGATCATTGGCCGATAGTTTTGTGCTCACATAACTGCTCTGTTATTTACGATGTACATCACAATAACAATCGTTAACTATTACCGTCATCGAGTGTTACATATGGATCCACGTTAGTGCTGTGTTCATCATGTAATTACTCGAATGTTCGGATTTTGGCGACTTTCTTACATTACCAATAAATGAAGGGACGGATTAGCGAGTCTACGTGCACAATGAAAGCATCGTCTGGAGGTGTCACCGGTCCTCCATCTATAGCAGTAGTAGCAGGATACATGAGTAACGATGTAACAACAAAAAACTTTATAGAACTGCGTATCGAACGGTTATAGTTTTACATTTCTTTCGTTTTTTTGCTCGGTTCAAAAATTTTTACCATGTTTATTTTATAAGTAATTTATATTGGCTAAGGAAGGCTAAGTATAGCCGAAACGTATCAAATTGTTTGCGTTTATGATTGTGATCGGAATAAAAGTTTTATCAACATCTAGAATTGTTTGGCTCGTAATTTCGACCAATTTTTTTTTTAAATATATTATTGTGCTCAATAAATGTAATATTATTTATAAATTGATTTCATTAATTTCATCTTGATCAATGATTACCGATTATCTATCACTTATTTATTATTTCTAATAATAATACACTTTAGAAACATTAATAAAATAGCACTAATATAAAAATTTCTAATATACATTAATACTATTTCATTCGAACGTACATTCGAAAACTTTGATATTTCAAGCTTTTATACATTTATTATTACATAACACATATAACATTTATTTATATTAACATTTTTTTTTATTTAATGATCATTATTGCTAAGATCCATAATTAGTTATTTGTATCATAAATTAGAGCTTTTATTTTATTAACAACCAGTTGATAAAAATATAAAATCAATTTTACACCTTAAGGTAACACAACTATTAAGTTTTCCCCTCCGGTTTTTATCTTTTTTGAATATAGACAAAAATAAGACACACAATTTTTTATAAGTTTTGAGTTAAAGAGGTGAATCATTCTTTTGAAAAAATCGATTTTTTTCTTTAAAAGCGAATATTGTCGAAGAGATAGAAAAAAGATAAGAGACAGAAAAAATGTAAGAGATAAAAAAATTGTTTTAAATAAAAGTTGAATGGTTTCAAAAGTACTTTATAATAATAACAAATTTTTTTAATATTTTATATTGTAATGCAGGATTGTAAATGTTAAATATTGTCCTAAATTTTTTATTGGAAAAACTTTACTCGTATATGGGTGTCTCAAATAAAGTTGCTGCAAAAAATTTTTTAACTTATCGATTCGATATTAATTTTAATAAAAATGTTGAAAAAATCAATTGAAAAAATCGACTAAAAAATTTTTAATAGACAATTTTAATTATATTTAATTACAAAAATATACAATATAAAATTTGTGAAGCTGCAGAAATCGATTTCAAACTTGTCAAAGCATCTGCATGAAAATGTTCATTATTTATATATATGTAGATGCTTGACAAATTGTACTATTTACTATGTTATTCTATCAGACGGTCAGATAATATAATAAAATGATGAGGATTATACGCTTTTTTTTTAACTTGTTATTGTCAATGGTATAGTAGCTATGCACTTCACAATCAGAATATACTAATTTTAATTCTCCTTAGACTACACGAGTTCGATTCATATTTTTTCTGTTTATCTTTCATGCATATCACTTCACTCATTTGGAGCAACTTTTTGAGAGGTGAAGTTCAGAGATTCTTTCATTGTCATGAATGTATCAGTCAGATAGAGCTGGTAGGGCCTGCAGATACTCGCGAGGGATCGCAGGAGCCGGAAGCAAGTAGCCATCAGGATCCAAAACGTCCGGGGTACGTAACAGTACCGGACCTTGCGGCGGTCTGGGCAGCGTCCCTTGTCGGGTTATTTCGTTTTGCGCCTTTTCGAGCCTCTCCAGAATGTCGGGAAACTTGATTCGTTCCCGCGGCTCGGTCTTCCAGCAATCGTACATTATTTGACTGACGATGGGCGGACATTCTTCCGGCGGGATGAGCATCGTTCCTTGAAGTATGAGTTTCACGACCTGGAACAATAATCGAGAAACACATTCGAATCTTCGGTAGAACTGATGAGACAAAACTTTTATTATATTCTTGCGCATCTGACCTCTTCGTTACTGAATCCGTAGTACGGTTGCTTTCCAAATGAATAGACTTCCCAAAGGACAACCCCGAAGCTCCATACATCGGTCTCTAAAGTGAAACGTCCATACACTACACTTTCCGGTGACATCCACCGTACTGGTAACAGACGTGATCCTCCAATCTGAAGATGTTAATTATAATTATATACGATATTAAAAAATTGTTTAATAATTTTCTGCTAATAATATACATATTCACGTAAAAAAAAGAGGAGAGGTAGCGTGCTCCATAGGATATCCCTTCCCAAAGTTATTTGAATAGAAAATCTTTAAATGTTACAAATTTATTTTAAAAAAAATTTACCTTGTAATAGTCGCAAGTGTAAATATCTCGCGACATGCCGAAATCAGCTATTTTCACTGATAAACCTGAGCCTACCAGACAGTTTCGACACGCGAGGTCACGATGCACAAATCTTTGCGCCGACAGATACGTCATGCCGGCTGCAATTTGAATCGAGATCCAGTGTAATGAGTCCTATAAATAATGACACGCCATTCTCGAGTTATTTTTTCTGATAAAAAATTTCGCTAGAATTACATTGCACATATGATAATAAAGACGCGATGGTAAGTTTTTTAAATAGAAGAACCGTTAATGTCACTCTAACTCGCATGTACAATGAATCATAATGTAAGATATGAGAATTGCTATGATGACTCGCAATTGAACGCGAAACTTCCGCATATATTCATCACTGAAACATTATTACGAAATTTTGAAAAATTCTGAAAAATTATATGAAATATTTAGAGAAAAATTTTTACCAGAGTAGTTTTTGTATACCTCACAAAAATAATAATATGAACAAGATTCTAATCAATTTGAAGCTCTGTTAGAAATCTTGAAGCCATATAATCAAGAAACAACCCTATACCTTTGTTAAAGGCTGTAGTCCAGGTTTTGACGATCTGAATTGGGGGGAGTTCGCTCGTAATACCTCAGCGAGGTCACCGTACGGCATGTACTCGAAAACCATCCATGGGTTGTTGGTCGCATCTCGAAGTACCATGCCCTTCAGGGACAAAATGTTAGAATGGCCGAACGTGGACATGATATCCACTTCGCGCATAAAATCCTGCTCAGTTTCGGGCGTGGCAGTGTCCTTTAGGACCTTTATAGCGACAATCTCCTTTGTGTCGCCATTGTGCCATTCGCCTATAAAATTTTTATTATGAGAGATCTAGCATTACGACTCTATGAAGCTAAAGTGATCTTGTGAAAAACGAATAAATTAAAAAATATTGAAAAGAATTTTTATTTTATGGTATTTTGTTATAATTTCTTATCTTGTTGAATTAATTCTGAAGTAAAAGAATCTTTCTTAATTTTTTTTATTTTTACTTATGCAAAATAATTTTACCTTTATAAACCTTTCCGAAGCAACCTTCGCCGATGTCATGGAAAAATACAAGACTTTCACGTTGTATTATCGGAACTTCCGGAGAAGTGCAGGTAAAATATTGAGGATTAGACGTGTACTTATGCGCTAATAATAATCCTTTCTTCAGATTTATTGGCGTTCCCTGATAAAATAGTGTATGGTCAATGAGATAATTACTAAGAATAATTAAAAATACGTAATTAAAAAATTCCTGAGTTGTACGATCTATTAACGAAAGAAATGCAAAAATTAAAATAATAAAGATGATTTAAAGATAAATTTATTGTTAAAGTATAATCTATAAATTATTTAGAAAATCTATTAATTATTTAGAAGGCAAAATTTTCTAGAAGAAAATATAGTGCAAATACGAAAATATATCACTGCTTATGCATTTCAGAATGATTGTTTCGATGAAAGATACGACAACTTACATCTAGAGGACTTCTTTGCGACTTGATGCTGTAACTCCGTCTTCTCACGTAATATATGACGCTCAATAAGAATACAATTACCGCGATGAAAGCTACAGTTACTCCTATGATTTCAGGTACCTTGTGTTTCAAGAACCCCTCCACCTGCATTAATTTTTTAACAACTCGTTACACTTGTTAACAATAGTGCTTATTATGTAAATATCAAAATTTATACAAAACAATCAATTCTGGCAAACAATAAAGATACCTGTTCGGCTTCCGGAAGCGCGTTCGTATTATTTGTGATGTTGTTGCCGCTTGGAGGAATGATGTTAGGTATAGGACGAGGAGTTAGAGGAACTAAAAAAAAATTATCCTATTATATTACGTCACTCATTAACCGCAATATCAATTTTACGTTTATCACAATTTTTGCAATTGATTGATGAGAACTTTATTGAAGTAATTATCTTCAAGTCATTCTCTTTTCAAGTCACAATCTTTCGATCGTCAAAAATAAATACATTGTGTCAAACTATTTTTATTTAAAATTACTCTTTTGTGGTAAGGTATTTTGTGAAAAGGTAAATGATGAGTGGCTTTACCGATTAGACGATTCGGACATCTTAAATCTGACGTTGGCGGAGATAAGTCGTGAGGACACACGCATTTCGACGTGTTGTCCGGGAAGCTGCGGCAGGCCGCTTCCTTTCCGCAAATCTGCGGACGGTCCTTGCATGCTTTGATCTCAGTTCTCCCGTTTGGGAGCAATTGCACTATATCTGGCTGATGTTGATTGGATGCACTTATTGATAAATCTGTAATAAGATCATTTATATTTCCTACAGCTTACGTTCATTCATCTAATCTTCGGTAGTGGCGGATTTACATTTTTATAAGTCTGAATAATATTCCTTTTCTAAAGGAACCTTAGTTTAATTATTTATTAATTAATCTATTTATTTATTTATTCGCAAGGATGTATGTGGAAGGGAAGTAATGTGTTACAATAAGTAACCGTCGTTTTTTACACAGAGAAAAAGGTTTCTTTAGATTTAGTATTCCTATTTATTTGACTGAAATTTGTTTCATTGAAATAACATGCTTATACGAAACATTATTTGTTTGAATAAAAATTTTGTTGTTTCGTTAAAAAAATCTCTATTATTTGACAAAAATAACACTATTATTTGAAGTAATATCTTTCAACCAAATATTATTTGATTGCAATAAGTATACAAACAATGAAACAAATAGTTTATTTATATAAAAAATGGCAAAATACATTGATATTATATCTTTCATTTCAAACAAATGATTTATTTAAGAAGAAGATATATATTGTTTAAAATTCAAATAATCGTAATTATTGGTTCAAACATTGATTTGTTTGGATCATTCCAAATAACAAGTTTGTTTAGATATAATAAAATTTATTAAGTTTGAAGAAATCGTTTTCTCTGTGTATAATATTTTTTTTTAATTTGGTAAGAGCAGGGTTGGAATAGTCACTTTGGGTAATCAACTCGTTATTATTATGCGTTACTCATTGAAAAATAATAATAACTTGTAACTTTACTCGTTACGTAACAAGTCAACCAATGAATTAGTTTTCTTCAATAAGTAATAATAATGACAACGAGTTACTTGTCCAACTGTAACGTCATTACCAAATCATTACTGATTTAAATAATAAAAGTAATGGACTCGTTATATGTAACGCGTTGCTTCTCATTCCTGTTTATTTGTAACAAAGTTTAACGGGCTTTATCACTTTCGTTTGTTCGTGTAAAATACAGTAATAAATCAGTTTAATTGCGTTGAGGAGATAATCCCATATTATGTTGCGTTTGAAGCAAAGATATCTAATAAGTCAATTGTTAAAATACAAAACGACAAATAAGAATCGTTAGAGTTAGCTCGTTATAATTATTAACAAAATCTAGCGTTTTTCTACAGTCTGTTCATATAAGAAAATAGCCGTAACGTTTTGGGAAAGTCGAAATTGGCTGGCTAAAAATTCAATGTGCGTAGTCTGCCAGCTTTGAATGATTTCAAATAGCATTGAGATGAAATGTGACGTCAAAGGATAGAGAATTTGAATTTACAATACGTGCCACGAGAATAGCGACGAGAAGAAACGTTGCCGTCGCCGCGCCGCTGGTCTTTGCCGGGAAGCAAAGAGAGATCGCCGTCGCAGATTCGCGGGATCGTCGCAAACGGTCTGTAAAGGGCGGCCAGGGAAGAAAAAGGGCCGCATATTTGGATTGGGCACAGAAAGATAGAGACAGTGAAGGCATTCATTTGGTACTCTTGGAACTTGTAACGGGTCAAAGCGTTATCTCTGCGGTCAGCGCTCCCCGACAACGAGTCTTGCTATGTGTACCTATTATCGCCCCGTATTCCGTGCCCGCGTCGGAGTATCTCCATTACGAGATTTCCCGCATTTACGAGATCGACCGTTTCTCGGCGAGATCGATCGCCAAGAAACTCCGGAGCCGTAACTCGCCGTGTAGTGAATAGCGTGAGATATAACGCGGAACGATTCGTCGTTAGTCTTGTGACAGAGATACGAGGAGGAAGGGAGAGACGATCTCTCCTTCGTCGCGAAAGCGATGCGACCATCTCGTTTGACCATCTCGAGAGAAGGGCCCGCTGCAGCTCTCTTAGGATTCCGCGGTCGCATTTGCAATATATCGAGGATTAATGCTCGCTTCGATACCATCCAGCCACAATCAATTATTCCTGCTGCGGACATCGTGATTTTCGCATTTACGCTACATTATTCCTGACCTCTGCTCTTTGCCATATACGCGACATAGAAACCACTATTGGCTCCGCCAGCTGACCCTCGATAGCACGAGTATCGCGTAGTACAGCTCGCGGAGAATAATTTTAGTTTACGCCTTGCATCCAGTAATTATGATATAATGCAAAATCGTCCGCATAAGCTTGTTAGTTTTTAAGAGCTCGAACTCGATTAATTTGTTTACCAATTACTAATCTTAATGACGCTTTCTCTACGAGTACACTGAAAAAAAAGACTGGTTATAACTACCAAATGTATAGTGAAATAGTATCAATTAAATGTTTGGTCAATGTAACCAAAAATAATTTTACTTTTCTAAATATTTAGTTACTTATACCAGATTTGATAATACTTACTAAACATTTAGTAAAATAAAATTATTTTTGGTTATATTGACAAAATATTTAATTGATACTATTTCATTATACATTTGGTAGTTATAAGACTTTTTTTCAGTGTACGAGATTTACTCAGTTATTCTTGAAAGAAACTTTTTAAAAAATTGCCATTAATTATTTGTAGTAAATATCTTGATACAATAAAATTTGTAAAAAAGAGGAATTTATATAAATTTAAACGAACGCGATAACCTAGCAAACAAAAATAAATTCAAATGAATTGAAAATTGCAATTTATTTTAATTTATCCGAGTTTGCGCGTTAGAGCTTCCGAGTATTTTCGGATTCAAATGAACTCAAATGGTTTGAAATGCGCTATTCATCATTTTCGGATAAATTCATGTCTCCATTATATTATTTTTGAATTCAAGTGAATTGAAATACGAAATAAACTATTCATCATGATGAATTCATATTACTCTTGGATTCAAGTGGATTCGAAAAATCTGAAGCGCGAATTCGAAAATGTCAAAATGAATTTATTTCTAGCCATTCCAATTTATTTTTGCTGGAAGCAATATTTACATACTCCAGAAACTTAATATGCAAAAACAAATATTTTATTTTATAATTTATAGAGCCGAATAGACCCGAAATTTTGCTTAAGTAATAACTGCTTCAAAATTGGAAAGAAACCTCTTTAAAATTCAATTGAACATTCTGTATACAGATATTTAATTCAAATTGTCGATTATGTTAGGAAATAATCAGTAGCCAAGCTGACGGGTGTTTTTGTCTCAATAGAAGCAACAACAGATGGTAATGATATTTGATCCTAATTGAATCTATACATTGTCTTTTAACTGTTATGGTTAACGATAAATTTGGAAATTTCAATGTACCCACGTGTGGTGAGACGCGTTTATTTGCAAATCCAAGCTTTAGCCGCACAGACAATAGAGGCATTATATGTGCGAACGCCTCATCCTGTCTAAACGTACGATTCATGAAGGGACCGAAAGAGATCGGTGAATATCATAGGGTTCTCGTAAAACAATATATAGATACATATAAATATATATGCAGAATAAAATCTGTGCAATCGGTACATGAAATGATAGATTCCTTATTTAACTCTGAATTATCTATAGAAGAATATTGAGAAAAATCGAAAATTTTTACATTTTTCTACATTTACCCGTAATCTTCGTAAAATAATTATCTTGGTAAAATAATATTATCCAATGAAATCAGATACCTACATGTGCATTTCATATATTTTACGTGAACTACGTAAAACAATTTGATCGACATCTACATAAATGTAACATGTAACGTAGGATTTCATTGTTAAATCGATTAAAGTTTTACTACATATATGTATTAAAATTTATACAGAAGTATCGATATAAAATTCACGAAAAATATTGCCAAAAGCTTCGGTGGTCGAATACCAGGGAGAACAAACAAATCAAATCGACGTCGATTAAACATCGATGGCATCTAATAGACATCTGTCAGATGTTTATTATTTGTTATTATTTCTCCCTGAGACTGGCTAATGTTCATTTTCATTAATGTAGATTAATTTTGATCTCGATTTAATTTATTCTTTATCCTTTTCTAGTTCTAAAAATTAGAAAAAGAGTATAAAGTTAAAGTGAGATACTCACACGGAATGTAGGGACAAGTTTATAAAAATAAAGAATGTTTATGTTTTATTATTTTTCTCACGATATTACATATATAATTTTAAAAATTCGTCGATTTTAGTGCGACATTATCTTTAACATATGACAAATGTAGTTATTATCTTGAACCAAACTTATCGAAAGGTCAAAAGTGCCCGATATTAAAGATAACGGGAGAGGGCAAAAACAGGACTGATTTCTGGTTCCCAGAAGAACATTGGACATTTATCGAGGGAAATATAGATAAATTTAATCAAATAAATAGATAAATATAATCTAAATATAAAATAGACATATAAACTAAGTATAAAATATAAATAAATAGATAAGATAAATAAAGTAAATATAATCGTGTTCTCAGAACTAGATTCTTTATATATTTTTTTCTTTTAATATTAAAGTTATAATTATATAATGATAAATTTAGATTTACATATAGCAGAATATGTATATACCCAAATAGCACGCATTTTGGACACGGTGTTTTTAGCGGGCTATATGCTAAAAATATAATTACATTTAAATTAGCATAAAATTGTTAATAAGTAACGTAAGACGATATATCGCAAACAAATATTTAATTACACCGTTAATTGTTCATTGTACAATTTTCGAATATTGATATTTAAGCTCTCGTAGTAACCAAACAAGATGTCAAATGTCTTAATAATAACTTTCAAGACGACTTTCAATAAAACAATAATATTAAAACGTTATTTGATATCATATATATATTGTTTACTGGATATAAGTTATAAATATATATATTGTAAAATATACTTTTTTATTATTTAATTTTGTAAATTCTTTAAATTCTCATAGAAAATCGAATAGAAATAAAATTTTCTAAGTCGCTGCACAGAGATATGATCACCGATTCATCGTTGAATCACTTTATTTATTCCTGGAATATCGCTATACGGTCACTTTATTTCTTATCTAATATAAATATTATCTAAACATAAACGTTATCTAAAACATTAAACATTAAAAATGCATTATACAAGCAAAAATTTGTGATAAAAGATAAATGCAATATAAGTGTAGAAAAATATTCTAACCGAAATTCAAATAAAGTAGCATTATTTCACGAAACGTTAATATAATCTTTATTTGTTTAACAATTTCTTATAATCAACGAATACAATTTGTAAAGTAATTATGCATATCGTTTTCACTGATTATGGTAGATTCTTGTATGGTACTTTACGTAATATGCCTAATTGAATTTGATATGTATTAGATGACTCTTATTCGTTCCATGAACCTATTAACCTAACGAGACGCGGAACAAGCTACCGTGTGTATTCGGATTTCTCAAAAGAAGCTTTCAGAATTTCTCCAGTGCAAGCAAACGCGTATGTCAAAACAAACTTTCATATAAGCATTTAATTGTACATAAAAGAAAAATAGCAATGGAAATTGTTCATAAGAGATATTTTTTTTAAAACCTATATAATTTTTTCCACTATAATTTCTTCCTCTAATGTTCATGGATTACATTTTTAATGTCTTATTAATTTTATCGAGAAAAAACCGGTGTTAAAAAGAAAAACATCCAAATTTAACATTAATTAATAATGATTAATCTGGCTTGATACATGCACATGCAAATAAGGAAAGGAAATGCGATTAAATTTCAATCAATAATACGATTCAATTAAGAAAATTAACAATGTCCTTCAGAAAATGATTCAAAATGTATAAAACTGACATTGTTTTCTGCCCTTGGTTATAGTTTCTTACAGATCTTATGTTTACTTTTATCAGTTTATAAGAATTTAAGTTATGGCCAAGGACAGAAAACATTATCTATAAAGTAAATGTATATAAAAGTTAAATTTGGTCGACGCTGTGTGGATATGCAATTAAATCAAAAAATATATTATGTAACTTATTCCTCGTTTGGAGGCGAGAATACGTTAGGTCCCTGATACTTAGTTCAATGTTATCATCAGAAACGAGAATGGTAAAAACAATATCATCACAGAAAATTATATAGTTTGAATTTTACACATTTTAACTGCATAATTTTCTGGAGGACTTTTCGCTTTAATTCTAATTGTAATTAACATTTCTTTTTAACTTTGTTTTCTGATCTTGGTCATGGACCCTATATTTTTTATATTTATTTTTATGTTAATTTCTTTTATCAGTCTTTGTAATGCCATCATATTATGTTGTCATTTGATTTAATTTATATTTTAATCAATTTTATGATTCTGTCTCGACTTTTCATTCTAAAGATGATCGTTTCATGCTGAGGAAGACTTAGTAAAATTAAATCGTTACAAAACTATTAATTAATCACTTTTTATTTATTCATTTAAGAATAAACATATTTTTAATTTTTTTAATCTCCTCATAATTGGCTATTATATTGATAATTTTCTCTCTTTATTTGTTAACGCGAGAAAAACAGTATTACTTTCGAGAATCGAAGCGCATCTTACCTGTTCGAATTTCGGGAGAGGAAAGGCCTCTTTTTCTCTGCATCCTTTGTCCGTATATCGTGCGTCAATGCAAATAAACAGCGAATGAACGAAACCACCCTCTTTGGTTAGAGAAAATAATTCTTCGCACTCGTTTACCGCACTTTGCACTCTCTCCTTTGCTACGAGGCGGCAATTATCATCGACACGCTAATTGCATCGGCATTACTTTGGCGAGAGAGGTATTACCGACCTTATAAACACCACATTGAATCTTAATGGACCGAAATCTTATAAAAAACCCCAAAAATTGCCGTAAATGATTGTCGCGATGCTGATAAATCACAGCATCTCTCTTTTTCTCTTTTTTCTTCGCTTTACATTATACGCACCATCACGTAATACAAAATAGAACACCGAACGAATTCCGCATTTTTATTCTCTTCCTTTATCCTTGATTTAGATTCGCGCACCGATTTCAGAATCCTCGAATTTCCATCGTCGGTTTTCTCCGTAATCCTGACCGAGATCGGTCCCGAAGTGACGGCAGGTCATATTGTTGGAGAACGGAAGTCCTTAGAGCACGCGCTCCCCGTAGGTACGACAACGGCGTGGGTGGGTGCCAAAGACTTAAGCCGGAAGCCGAAACCTCGATATAACACCCGGGTTGATTCGACGAGGGAACGACGTAGGTGGAGACCGGGAGATGGAAGGAGATATATTCCCTCTTCGATGAACGCTTAACCGAAACTGAAGACTCGAGACTCCCTCGCTTTGCTACGCGCGCGCGGAGCACCACTACAGTCGCACGGAGCGCGCGTGTGAGTGCGTGCGCGCGTATCTGCGTTACGCACGTACACTCGCGCGATAGAGATTTACGCGAGATTTCAACTCGAGGCTCATCATCGTCTTGTCGGCCCGACCTACGCTATCGGAAAGCGACGCGACGGTGGTTCACCGTAAGCCTCCGAATTTCTTGAAAAAAAGGGTGCGTCGTCGCTCGTCACGTCTGGCACCTGACACGTTCCGGATCATCCACCTACGCGTTAGCGTGAATATCATTACGCACGTAACGAACGGCGACAGAAATTTATGTTATGAAGATACACAGGTTGTTTCGGTAGCCGGAAACCTTTTCAAGGTGCAACCTTATTATCGAATAACAATATAAAAAAATGATGATTCGAGGCAATCTAATGCATCAAAATTGGCTATTGGTTGCTGCAATATAGCAATTTTCCTTGAAAGATACTGGATTATTTTATGGAGATGGTAATTAAATCGTCTGGGTAGCTGAATATGTGCGCGTTGACGCACGCGTCGTATCAATGCGCATTGCTTGTAACACGCTGACGCTATCGCGACTGCTTATCGTTTATTTATTCGCAATTGATGGAAACATACAGATATTCTATATAAGTTTTTTTCTAAGTTCGAAAAGTGGTGCACTCGTGGCGATTGAATGAAACTAGTTCAAATCATGTTTTATAATCAGAACTGTCCGAATCGGAATATCGATTTACGTTCTGATGACGAACATTCCAATTTGCTTACGTCAGCAAGTCAAATTATTAAGTAATAGATTTAAAATTTTATATCTATTTTAAATATATTTTAACTAAAATCTAGAGAAACCCAACAAGCGAATATAGCAGGATTTTAGTGCTCAATAATATTTCTTATACAATTTTATATATTTTATAGTTCTTCAAATTACACGCCGTTACTTTCAGTTTTTCGAAACGCAATTCTTAAGTTGAATCGCGCGGAATAATAATATCAATATTATATAAATTAGAAACAATATCAATATCTAGCTCGATGTGATAAAAGCAATAACATAATAAGAAAAGGTCAAATACAGCGAGCAGACAACCGATATTATTTATATGTAATTGATAATTTATTTAATTACAGAACGGTTTTACTTAACCATCCCCAGCCAAATTTTAAACAATTCTCGAATTTACCTCTACATTATTTAACTGATATAATCAATATAAAGTTGAACAGACTTGACAAATGAAGTTTAAACAATTCTTGAATTTGCCTCTATAATATTTGAATGACATAATCGATATGAAAGATATAACTAAAGTAAAATGAAATAAATAATAAATTAAATGTAAAACGTAATAAGCCACATCACAAGTTCGACACAATAAATATAACACACAATATTAATAATAAAACCAAATAAGTCAATATATAAATTTAACGTCAAAATGATGAAACAAAACATATTATACAATATTAATTTAATTAAAGAATTTTATTGACATAATTATCATAATAGATGATTAATTATTATTAGCAACTATATATTATTAAATTATCGATCAATTTTATATTGTGATTACTATCCTGATTCAATTTAAGAATTGCGTTTTAAGACCGAAAGTAACAGCGCGCAGTTTAAAGAAATAGAAAAAATATATATAAAATTATATAATAAATATTATTGAGCAATAAGTTATAACTGTTCGTTTGTTAATAAGTTATAATTTCTCCAAATTTTAATTACGTTATCATGTTCATATCTCAATTATTTTATTTATTTAATCCATTTTTATTTCAACTATTACGTTCTTGTTTTTAATTCTTGATAACAACGACACTTTGTAGTAAAACATCCTAATTAAAAGGACATTGGAAATAAAGTGCATCTTTTTTCTTATCACTTTCTATATTACTTAACTTGAGTAAGGAAAAAAAATTAATGTTCGCTATCGTGATCAGATTGATACATTATTGCCTAACGAACTGCCATCTCCCACTCCGTCCTACTCTTAGCGAACAACCCGACTTTTCAGCTTTCAATCATGATAAACAAGTCGACTCGAGAACATGAATGTTCCGTACAGAAGTCATGTGTATATTTCTCGATGTGTGTCCGATGAATGCGCATATCGCAGATCTGCATAGTACACATGCGTACCAAATCTTGTCAGAAATCTCTTGTAAATAAAACGTGCTTAATATAACGCGTACCTCGATCTAACAATTGGGAAGAAGTCTGCATCCTCAATAGACAATTGCGTATTAGAATGGTTATTAATTAATAATTTCAAATAAACTAAAACAAATTCCTTTGTATTTCATCGCGATACTTCGTTCTGTCAATATAATTCGAATGTAAAGGGAAGAAATTTAAAACTACTAGATTTTATATTCCATTTTGTAATTTATTCATTAATTTATAATTTGTTCCGCGAAGCGCACAAGCTGGAGTTTATTTCTTCTCCCTTGTGAATGGCGACGACTGATGAAAGACCGTTTCTGTGAGTGGCGCAGCAAGATTCAGCCCGAAATAATTTTAAATGATTGCCATTCGGTATTAGCGTACGATTGATGTCGTTTCCGATCCCGATATCGAGATAACACTGGATCCAACGTCGGGGTTCCGCGTCCAGCGGGTCGTTAATAAAGAGGGTGATTTGTGGTTTCTAACGATCAAAACATGTACCAAGTAAGCGAGAAATGAGTCGAAACACAAAAGTGAGGCGGGAAATGCGAGACAGGGGGGGAGGGATACGTTAAGAGTTTCCGAAGAGCCTCCGTCGGAATGGCGTAAGTGTTGTATATTTACATTGGCGTTACAAGCTCACACCTGGACGTAAGAATAGCGCCGCTTCTTCTTCTTCTTCTTCTTCCCCGAAGAATTTTCTCGTGCCATACGTCAGACCTGTACGTGTGTGTTTGACAAAAGTTAAAGCCCTATATTTTTGTCCTACTACATTAATACAGTTATTTCGGTAATTGTGCGGCTCTTCTACGAGTGACAAACGTTTTTAAACGGTTTTAAAACAGCAGGGTGACACCCTGTTCTCATCAACGATGATCGCAATCAGTGAGGCATTATTTATGTGACGATAAAATTGAATTTTTGCTGTAGCGCTAAATACAAATTTTTTAAAAAAACACATTTGATAATTTGTACAATTTTTCCTCGTAATGCAATTATCCAAAAGTATCTCGTTTTATTATTTGACAATCTGAGATATATTTCTAAATTAAATTTGTTTAACTCGAATAACGTGGGATAACTTTGCACCCTAAAAACAAAATGAAGCTCACAGTTGTTTTCTTTATTCAAGATCGAAAATTTATATTTACTTTTTTATTTCTTTTTATTGCTTTTTAGAAAATATAAAATAAATATAATAATAAATAATATACAGTATGTTATTAATAATAATAATTTTTAATTAAAGGATAGAAAAACTTCCAAGTAGTCATCTACGAAAAATAAAATTGGTGACACTGTTCCTGTTAAAATAAACTTTTTTGAAATTTTATTACGAGACAAAATCTATAAAAGAGTTTTAGAATTATGTAATGATACTTATGTGAGGATTTTGTTTCTTTATAAGAGAGGGTGTCGTTTGAAATTGTATCGAAAAGAGGGTAAGATGTTCGCAGGGTGGTTTACACCCGTCGAACGTTATGGATTGACGTTTGCGTTCGGTAGCCGACATAAAGTCGGTATGCATACAGATGGCGGCCGTAAGAGGTTGGTCTAAAAAAATAAAACGGCGCGAGCACGAAGACTGGAGATGTTTGTGTTTCCACGCGAGATGGGTGATTCTTAAAATGACGAGGAACAACTGGAACAACTTATAACTCGAAACAATACTACGTGGAATCGAAAGCAAGGAAAAGTGCCTTTTTTATGAGGGGTCTACAAAACATAGAAGGATGTGATGTTCTCATGTCCTTACGACAAATGAGATTTCAAAGAGATATACTTTCGATATATAATATCATACATCCTAACAAACTACTGCTCCAGACAACACATTTATCATAAACATTCATGCACATTTTGAAAATTTATCTAAAAAAATATAGTAAAAAATTTGTAGAAATGTTTGATAAAGATCTTGGAATAATACAAAAAATTATTATTGCAATATATAAAGTACATTTTAGAAATGTATTGAAAAATATTTCTTTCTTTTATTAAGAGAAAAAAAGAAATGACTTTATTCAAGTCTATCTTACCAATATAATATAATGTAATATGCGTTCGAATTAACATTAAAGTATTGAATTTAATAATAATAGTAAATATAAATTGAGTTTGCAATGGTAATCATCAGAAATTTTCTTAAAGATACAATATGAAATAACTACCCAAGCAGAACAGGAAGTCATCACGGCGTCAAAATGACGTCAAAGTGACTGCAAAATAATTGTTAAAAGTAATTTTTCGATCAAACACGATTCACGTTGATGTTATTTTGACTCATTGTTCTGTTTGGGGTTTAATTATCTGGAGTTTAATTATCTTTTCGATAAAGTAATAAAAGTTATCTTATAATATACATTTAACATAATAAAATAACCTTTGAGGATAACTTAAATAAACTCCTATGACTAAACTTTCTATGATTATCTTTGAAATGTGCTCAAACAGACTCAATACCACAAGATAAACATTATATATTGACAAACTTAAACTCGTGATATAGATTTTTAATTTAATAATCGCATTTTCTTACAAAAAATACATCCAACTAGTGTCCGAAATGACACTCAAATGAATGTTAACCCAGCAAACGGAAATGGATTCAAAATATTTAAAATGAATAGAAATAGATTCAAAAAGTCAATTTGGATTCGGCAATGACCACACGAATCCATTTCTATTTAATTAAATTTAAGAATTCTTTAAATCCGTTTTAATCCGTGAAGTGAGATTGAAATTACGGGATTTCTATTTTTTTTAATTAAAAAGTTATACGAGCCATACAATCCATTTTAATCTATGAAACGGGATTGAAATTAAGTAATTTTTATTTTTTTAATCTAAAAGGAGTTTTCGCAGGTCATCCAATCTATTTTAATCCATGACATAGGATTGAAATGACTTAATTGCTGTTTTTTAATCCAAAATGTATTTAAATGAATTAAAATGGATTACAAATTTTCAATCCATTTTCGTTTACATGGAAAGTTGAAGATTTATTTGGATCAACAAATAATAGCACACATGCCAGGTGATGTGTGCTATCGGGAATATACGCGTTTTTTTCCTGATAGCACATATAGTCGCGTGCTACACAGGGATGTGTGCTAACGGAAATAAGAGCGTCTCTTTCCCGATAGCACACATCACCTGATATGTGTGTTAATGAATTTATCCGAATTTAAAACGATGAATAGTGCATTTTGTATTTCAATCCATTTGAGTTTATTTGAATCCAAAAATACTCCGGAACTCTAAAGCGCGAATTCGGATAAATTTAAATGAATTGCAATTTTCATATATATTTTAATATTTGTATACGCCCAGATAGCAAAATGCCAGCAGCTTGCCGTCAATTTGCTAGCAAATTTGATCACGACTTAACAGCAGATTTTAAACTGCTGCTTCCTCATTAAGCATAGTTTCTAACGGCACAGCTTGTCAACATAGAACGACGATATAAATGCAGCAACAAACGAATATTATCTGTTGTCACATTGTGACAGTAAATACTGATGCTATCTCTTAGTTTCTGGACGCGTTCCACTTAAGCTCACAACGCTCATGGAATCATTTCATTCTTGTTACTTGTCAGATATTAACCCTTAAACACACCGATCCTGTAAAATATGGAAACACATTTTTGGGTCTGGGAGACTTTTTCAACTTTGAGAAGCTATAACTTTGATTACAATCAATATCTTTCAACAATTTTTTTTTAAATGAAAGTTTAGAATCTCAGAAATGTGACTGCACAATCGGCATTGCCGAAAAATAATTTATTGTGAAGTTGGAAAAACCATTAAGCAAAAATGAGAAATTGGTCAAAAATCTACTTTTCCTTCAAAGAATCATATTTTGCAACAAAAAAACTTTTAAGGACTTTACAATACGGCGTTTTAAAGCTAAAGATTCATACTTTCAAAAAAAATTATGTCATTGTCATTTCTATTAAAAAATGTACTTATGTAACAAGACGAATATGAGGTATTTTTGATTAACTCGTGTCTAAAATTGAAAATTGATGTGTTTCATGATATATTTCGGAAAAGCTCCCTTTTCTACAGCATTTTATAGTATTCTAACTTTAGACAGAGTATATGTGAGTAATATCGCGAACCGACCTGTTCGAATATCGTATTTTGTCCAACTTTTTTATGTAAAATACTCACAAAAAAAGTTTCGCTTACACATAATGTTAGTCCTACAGACCCCAACAAAACTTTGCTGTCGTGCCGTTCGAATTCTAGTTGACCAATAAAGTTGATCAACCATATCAATCGAAAGAGGAGATTTCAAACTTTTCTTACCTCCTAGTCCGAACCTCCTATTTTCTTCCGTCTTTACACAGTAAGTGTTCGAAACTTCATATGGGGTCTCTCTGACCCACTTACGTGTTTAAGGGTTAAACAAAGACAAATAGAGGAGAAGAGGGTATTATAGCTACTATAGACATTATGGCTACCCCCATTATCTCCGTTATTAGGTGACGAATTCTAACAAATGTTTATGGAATTCTTCAATTAGTAGCCCGCCGTTTTTTAATGACGCTAATATGCCAATATACACAATAGCTAACAATTGTTATAAGGCATTTTTACTTTTGAGCACTTCTAAACTTTTTCAAGATATATTTTAGCATTTAATTACACATACTTCCTCATTGTTTTTAAATTTGAGCGTATTATCACATGAATGTATGTATACTTGAGTGTTTTTTATTATTTAACTTTTTATTCGGCTGTACACACTTCGAGTTATGCAAAGTCAAACACTAACATGGGATTTTATTAATATAGTTTTTCAAACAAAATTTTCATATCAAAATATTTCTTCGATAAATCGATTGTTATTCTAAAGGGCAATGTTCAAAAACATTAAAGATATCATTTTAAGTTTGTTATTTAATGTTAAACAGGGATAAAATGATATTTCTCGTGAAATTTCTGAAATCTTTGAACGCAGGAAAATTTTAAATCAGGAAAATTCTAAACGATGGAAAATTAAAAATATATAATTTTTTAACAAAATACTGTATTTTTTTAAACTAAACCGATTTTTTAAAAATTATTTTTGGGCTAGCTATTACCACTACTTTTTTTCTTCTACCGATTATGCAGTGCGTCACATTTTTATAAATCTCGCCCTAAGTAATAAGTATTTCGTTACTTTGAGTTTAGAATCTGTTAAACAACATTTTGACGAATAGAATCGTTCCAGTTTCAATATAAAATATTGATTATTAACAAAATTATTCAATAAAATGAAAATGGGTACTATGTTACCCTCTTCTCCTCTAATGCTCGCGATCGTTGCGAGCATTAAGTGGAACGCGCCTTTTGACGCGTGAGTTTTACCCCCACTCCTCGAATGCTTGGTCTATATATCCTATATTTATGGCTGTAAATGGCTGTGCAAATGTTAATCGCAAACGGGATGCTCTCGAGTAATATCTTAAGATGCTAATATAGCTTTTTAATTCTTTGATAACATCTTAAGATACTTGAGACGATCTTAAATTTAAGAATCGACTTTAAATATCGGCCACAGAAACTCTAGTTAGATCTAAAAGTAAGAACCAATCGCAGGCTGTGTTCCGAAATTCATCAGAAAAGTGTTGCGTTCAGTAACTAATTACGAGTGATAGACCTAGTTTACACCAAGCACTTAATACACGTATTAACTAGTAACTTTCTATTAAATTATCTTAATTTTGGCGATGAATGTAAATGTATACATAATTCGTATATTTAATTAATTCTCTGAATTTATATTGTACCAGCTTAATATACTATTCTTTAAATTTATTGCCTAAATTAATATAATTTAATAGAAAGTTACTAGTTAGTACAAGTATCAAGTGCTCGGTGTAAACTAGGCCATACTCGATTGTGCACGTTGCTAATTGGTTAACTTAATATAAAATATTCTGATTGTCTGTTTCAAGAGAAAAGTTGCGCTGTAAGTGGTTAATTACAACACGTGGTCAAACAAGATGCTCCCCCGATTACAACAAACAATAGATGCATCCAAAGTACATTTGAAGATGATCGGTTCTTACCTTTGGATTCAACCAATCATTTTTAAATGCTATTTAGGCGTTCAGTAAGGGCCTATCCAGGCAAACTTGCATAACTGCATAATCATATGCATAAGGAAATTGATTGGTCCATTAGCACATGCATAAGGAAATGGACCAATCAATTTTCTTATGCATATGGTTACGCAGTTATGTAAGTTTGTCTGGATAGACCTTAAAGCCTGATTTATGCAGGCCATAACCATAAGAAATTGGCCAATTTTTTATGGTAACGGCTATTCTCAGCTATTATAAACCAACCCTAAAGACTGGTTTATGCAGGCAATAACCGTAAAAAATTGGTCAATCATAGTCGAGAATTCTTCTATAAATCGATTATGATTGGCCAATTTCTTATGGTTATTGCCTGCATAAACCAGCTTTAAGTGGTTGCGAATCTGGATGCATACAATGGGAAGAGGGGATAGATTTTTCTAGATCTAAAAGTCTGATTAAATGATCTAGAAGAATACACCAATAACAGCGAGCGCTCACTCATTTTTTGAGTCCGTCGAATATTGCGTAAGTAGCAATTAAAGACGATTGGTTCTTACTTTAGATCCAACTAATCATCTTCAATTGCTACTTACGTTCTCAGAGAGCGGTCGCGCATTTGGATGCACCCAATACGAACACACCTACAGCTGGGCTAGCTTCAAGGATCATGTGGGACAGACTTGAGTTGTGAGAAGTAAAGATAGAGTTTCGGAGCGCTTCGTTCTCGTTTCGTGACGATCGCCAAGTCGCCGATGTCCTTTCGCGCTCTTTTGGGAACGCTGGGAAACGTTCGTGGTCTGTTCCTGTTCGGCCCACGGCCTGCCTCGCCAGTTACTGTTGGCCCCGATCGTGGGAAAAAAAGGGGATAGCTCCGAGAGGATAGCGCGCGAGCCACGAGACAGAACGAGTGCTATATAACGCAACGGCGACAATTATTACGCGATCGAGCGTTATACATGATACTGCACATTGACGTATGTACCTACGTGCACTGCAGTGAGTGACTCGTCGGGACGGAATGCAGTTGTCGGAATAAGTCGTGGGAACACTTATCGTAGCGGAAAAAGGCACTGAGAAGTGATCGGGAGTCTACGCGACGACGCGGTACGCATTTCGCGATAACGTACGACACGAACCGCGTGCCGGCACACATTCATCTACGCGAGCACGGGAATTGGTTATTGAAAAAATGGCGGCCGAGGCAATGCTAAATAAGAACCGAATGATGGTGTTTAAGAACAAAGGCAAGGATCAGGAGGTGAGTGAATCGTCGTCGCCCACGGAGAGGTAGCCAGCTTTCTTGTGCGATGGAAATTATTCGCTGGTGCATCGGCACGCTCTTACGCGAGCCGCCCTGCGCGATGCCATTTTTCTCCCCGCCGTGCTCGTGCATGCGTTTATCGTGTGACTGCTCCGCTTTCCTTCCGATTTCTCCCTGTCCCTTTCCCTTCCGTACCTCTTCCTCTCCTATCTCTTTTCATCCCTTTTGCATCTATTCTTTTTTCCTTTCCCGTCTTCCATACTTTCCGTCTCCGCCGTCTTATACCTTCACTTTCCTTTTCTTTGCCTTTTACTTTTTTTTCTTAATCTATTGTCTCTTCTCTCTTGTTCTACTTGTTGCTTCTTTTATAATTTATTGAGTTGTGTGCCATTTCACAATTGTATTATAATCACTGTATAATTATGTCTAATATTTAATAATTATGCATCACGATAATTTTGCAGTATCATTTTCATTAAAATTTTATTATATACATTTGTATTCCCTATATTTACTTATCTTGAGACTATATTTGACGTACAAATTTAGAGTAAAACACATGTAAGAATTCTTCAACTATAAATGTTTTTACCATATGTTCCAAAATATATAATTTACAAATTATTTCTTATCAATTTTATAAATTTGATTTTTATGTATCCCAGTTTATAAAATTTTTTAACAACTTTATAGTTAAATGTATATTTTTATGATACATCATAAGGATGAGACTATCAATGTGGACCTATATGAAATTCAAAACCTCTTTGCAATTATGTTAAAGTTTAATTGGTAACATTGTTTTCTATTGTTTGTGCCATTGAAGACTTAGGTCGGTATTCATAGTCGATTCTTATTTCAAGATCATCTTAAGTAATGTCTTAAGATGCTGATACGGTTCTCTGATTGGTTGATGGCATCTTAAGATGGTACTTAAGACGATCTTAAATATAAGAACGGACTATGAATACCGGCCTTAGTAAAGTCAAAACGTTCATGATTTTATACCTAAGAGGCTATAGAATGAACTTAATGTGTTCTTAATAAAACCTAAAATTTACTTGTTCGTTAAGGATCTTTGTTCATATAATTATTTTTACTTTTATTTAAATTTGAAAAAAGATTACTAAAGAATTTTATAATTAGTTATTATAAAATATAATAGAGTAAGTAGAATGTGTAATTGCATTGTTGTATATTTCAATATCTTGGAAAAGTATTAAGATATTGTGAGTTACTTACTTTTTGAAATCTGATATGTCATGAGTATAATTAAAAATATCTTATTGTATACATTAAAATACATATCTTGTACGTTTAAATATTTATAGGAAATGAGAAGAAGACGTAATGAAGTGACCGTAGAATTACGTAAAAATAAGCGAGAAGAAACTTTACAAAAAAGAAGGAATGTACCTATCACTGATTCAACAGGTAATATCTAAAATTTTAATTTTTCTCATTTTTAAATTTTTATGCATGGTTGCTTTAATGAATATAAATGTAAGTTGGAATATTGCAATACTAATCATACATGAAAATTTTTCCAAATAGATGAGGATGATATTGATAAACAGCTTTCAAAAATCAATTTGGAAGAATTGGTAGCAAAGGCAGGCAGCCTAGATCCAACAGTACAATTACAAGCTGTCCAATCAGCAAGGAAATTATTGTCATCAGATCGTAATCCACCTATTGATCCATTGATAGAAAGTGGTATTTTACCAATTTTAGTTCGTTGTCTTGAGCAACATACCAAGTAAGACAAATTTTTTTGTACAAATCTTGTTATATGTCAGTTTTCTTATTTCTTTTTATATCTTTAATATTTAGCATTTGTTTGTTATAATTTTGAAAATGTTTTTATAAATTTAATTTATCTCTCTATGACTTTGGAACATTTATAAGATTATTTTATTAATGTAATGTTCTAGTCCATCGTTGCAATTTGAAGCAGCCTGGGCTTTAACAAATATTGCAAGTGGAACATCTGCCCAGACGCAAGCTGTAGTTGCTGCTGGTGCAGTGCCACTATTTTTGCATTTGTTGCTTTCAAGTCAACAAAATGTGTGTGAACAAGCAGTATGGGCCTTAGGTATGATATCTAATTGTAAAAATGTATTACTTAAATTGTAGGATATGTTTTTTTTAATGTATTATCAAATATTGTTTGTATCTCAAAAAATTAAAAAATCAGATTGCTTTAAAATAAAGTTTGAAATTGCTAATTCTATGGATTATGATATTGAAAGTATGTTGTTTATTTAATTTTCATTATAATAAAATATTAATAGTGATAAAAATTATTTTTTTTAAATTGTAAATAACAATTGTTTGAAAAAAAAAATATATATACACATTCACAAATATATATGTATTATATTTTTTTTATTTATTATAGGTAACATTATTGGAGATGGTCCAGTACCTAGAGATTATGTTATTAATCTTGGTGTTGTAAAGCCATTGCTAACATTTATTAAACCAGATATACCAATTACATTTTTACGTAATGTAACTTGGGTTATTGTAAACTTATGTAGAAATAAAGATCCACCACCGCCAGTTCAAACCATAAAGGAGATTTTGCCTGCTCTAAATATGCTTATTCATCATAACGATGTTAATGTAAGTATTATGATTATGTAATTGTAAGAGAAATAAGAATATATTGTTTAATACAAAAAATTCTAATAAAGCTAATGTAATAATCTGTTACCAGTAATGAGCTCTAAGTGAAGTAATTCACTTTTTTTTTTAATTTAAAAACTTATAAAAATCTTTATTTCATAGAACTGTTTTTTTCCATTGCATTTACTAAAATATAGATAAATTATATTAAATTTTGTTTTATAATTATTTCATCTTTGATTGATAACAGAAATTGTTAAAAATTTAACAATCTTTTTAACAGATTCTTGTTGACACTGTATGGGCCTTGAGTTATTTAACTGATGGTGGTAATCAGCAAATTCAAATGGTTATAGACAGTGGTGTTGTACCTCGTTTAATACCACTTCTTTCGCACAAAGAAGTCAAAGTTCAAACTGCTGCTCTCAGAGCAGTTGGTAATATCGTGACTGGTACGGATGAGCAAACACAAACTGTTTTAAATTGTGACGCACTTTCGCATTTCCCCAATTTGTTGACTCATCCAAAAGAGAAAATTTGTAAAGAAGCAGTCTGGTTTCTTTCCAACATTACTGCCGGTAATCAGTCCCAAGTTCAAGCAGTTATAGATGCAGGACTTTTACCACTTATTATTCGTAATTTAGCTAAGGTATGTACATATAATAGTTTTATATAAATATACATTGTTAGCAGTGTTTGCTGTTATCTATATAAAATTATCTAGATAATCATCTAGATAAAGAAATAACTTCATCTTATCTTTATCTAGATTATTATAATGTACATTATCTTCATCTTTATCTTAGATAAAAAAATGTTATCTTTTTTTAAATTATCTAAGATAATGCGAATAACGAGAATGAAGTATTGTGTTTAGCCTCAGCCTCCAAATTGCCATTTATCCTAACAGATTTTTTCAAGAATTGCAAAATTTATTGCCAGTACTGAAAAATCTATAGATAAGTATGTAATAAACTATAGATTTTTAGTACTGGCATTATGTATCGAAACGTAGTTCAGATCAACAGTAGTACAATATAAAAATTGCCCCAAAACTATAAATTCGAAAACTTACTAGATATTTTATCAGTCATTATATAATGTGAATTATATTTATATATTTCTCCTATTTTTAATTTTGATTTTTATTTGATTCAAATTTAACAGAGAATTATTTTTTGTTAGTATAATTATTTGAAGAACTTTTGTTTTTAAAAATATTGATTTAGAAATATAAATGTGAACATATTTCATATCCTAAATTATTTTTTTGTTCAAAAAGGATATTATCTGAAAATTATCTAGATAAAACTATATATTTTTATCTTTTATCTAAATAAATTAAAATTAAATCATCTTTATCTTATCTAAGATACATTTACACGAAACTTATCTTTATCTAGATAAATTTTAAGTTGTCTAAGCACAACACTGATTGTTAGACTTATTACTATTATGTATGTGATATTATTTAAACTTGGTCTTTATAGGGTGAATTTCAAACACAAAAAGAGGCAGCTTGGGCTATTAGTAATCTTACGATAAGCGGCAATAGAGAACAAGTTGCAAAACTTATACAAGAAGGAGTAATAGCTCCATTTTGCGATCTTTTGTCTTGTAAAGATACTCAAGTTGTACAGGTGGTATTGGACGGTATTCATAACATGCTGAAACTCGCTGGATCACAAGTTGAACATTTGGCAAACATGATCGAGGAATGTTCTGGTAAATACGCTTTATTATTTTATATAATATATTAAAAAAATATATATATATATATATAAGAATAAAGTGTAAAAACTTAACAATAAAATACATGTGTGTTTAAAATGTATTTTTTTCATTTAAAGGTTTGGATAAGATCGAGGCATTACAAAATCATGAAAATGTAGATATTTACAAATTAGCATATGACATCATCGAGCAATACTTTTCAGAAGAGGTGAAGCATTAAATAGCTCTTAATGACATTAATATGATTTTATTCCTATATATATGTACATATATATAAAATTACATCATTGATTTTTAGGCGGATGATGCACCGCTGACATCGCACGAAGGGGCTTTCGAGTTTGATCAGACGACAAGTATTCCGAGTGAAGGCTTTAAATTCTGAGAGGGTCTCTATTTCTTATCCGATCGTGCCGTCCCCCGACAAACTCCAACGCGGAGCCATCTTGCTTTCTCTTTCCTATTTCTACATCTCCTTCCTATTCCAATGAGAGCATAGCAATATGAACTTACTGCTACTGAATCAAGAATTATCGCGATTGTTCTTACAAACATACAGTGTGATTTTATCGATTTTCCGTATTCGGAAAGCCAGAATGAAACAAGGAAAGAGTTAGTTGTGGAATGAAGGAGTTAACCACCAAATTAAGCATCTGTGGACTTTAATTTTTTTCTTTCCCTTATCATGTATGTTACCTTTCTTCTTTTATAATATATGATAATGCGTATTAGCAGTCTTTAGCTGAGCGCAGCTAGCTACAATAACATATACAAATAAATTATTCTAGAAGTCGAATAACTTCACAATAAGATATTAAGTTAAAAAAAAAGATCTTTCTATCGTGCTTGATCATGCTGCTCTCCGCTCTAACTCAGGACGAGTCTTGGTTAGCGATATTACTTTTATAAAATAATTCGTGTATATTTTAGGCATGTTAAATTTATAATATTGATTACTAAATAAATGAATCAATTGACTACTCTTTGCTAGCATAATTGATAAGTGTGGATATTTCACTGTAAGGAGCAGACAACCAATAAAATTTAAATGGAAATTCGGCACAGTTTCAACTATCACTCGATAATTTTATTTTTATTTATTAGCATGAAATTAAAAGTTAAATGTGCCTGTATTAATTCTTAGTTACTGTGTAATTTTATTTACAAACTATCAGGATTGGGGCTGTATGTATATAAAATTGTGTATTATAAAAGTAATGATTATGTTCAGTTTCCCAAAAATTGTAACTGCGTAAATCATTACTAGTAAGAAAGTATAACATCGTTATACCAATTCGTTATTGAGAAAAGGTAACATCAATGACGTACAAAGTAACTTCCCAACCTTGTAAACTATTATCTGAAAAATGTAAATTTTGTGACTAAGAGTCTGTAATGCAATTATATATTTTTTAAATTTAATATTATACAGATATACAATTAAGATTCTTTAAATTCTATTGTGGGATCTGCAAATGAATGTACGTCATCTGCATACAGTTCCTCTGGAAGCGATTCTTCAGTGATACTTGGTAAATACGTAGGAAAATTTGGCGCTGTTTTAGATTTCCTCAGAGGAAGTATCGTATCGTACATGACACAATAATTATTGGTTTCACCAGGTATATTGTGTCCCAAGACCCAAATCACATTATATTTTGTATTTATTCGTACAATCTACAAAGCATCAATAACGTTACCCAAAAAAAATAGTTAATAAGTGAATTTATAAAGCGAATAGGAAATACAAATATCAAATTTTGAGCTAGATACAAAATTTTTCTGGTGTTTTAAATATATCTTTTATTAGAGATTCAAATTTACTTACACGAACGCCTCTAAGAATACGCCATCTATTACCCATGTGGCCAGGCATTTTAGTGCCAGGCATGACTCGAGCTTTAGTGCCACCTGACCCAATATTTCCGGGTCTTCTGTGAGTTTTGGTTTGGCCGTGAGAGGCAGGCATCCCATGAAAGCCCCATCGTTTCATGACGCCTTGAAATCCACGATCAACCCTAATGGAGTTAACACATTTTAATTTTTCACGAACAACGATTAATTGATACAATTTTTTTCTTTTTATAAAGCAGTAGCATGTAGTATAATATAACAAGAGGCAAAATTATTTACGTTTTTCCGCGGATATCGACAATTTCTCCTGGTTTAAAATGTGTGGCAAATAAAGGAGTTCCTGGTTGCAACGCCGCTTCCGGAGATATTACAAATCTTCTTAGTATACGTTTCGGCATAACTCCAGTATCATTAAAAATACCATAATATTCTTTAGTGATCTATAAAAAAAAATGTCTATACTAGAAAATAAAGAAATTTATCAGATGTAATTTCTTAATTATGTACCAATTGCGGATCTATATTTTCTGCTCCTATTACAAGGCATCCTCGTCTGTTTTTTACTTGAATTGGAGGTTTTTTACTAATTACTGGATAATATTTCTCTGGTGGTATATATTTTACTACTTCATTATCAACAACCTGAATTAAAGTATAGAACATAATTACAGAATATGTAAATATAAATAGATTACCACTATTACTGCTATTATTAATGTGTTGCTTGATAAAAATCAAAACTATTACATTTACCTGAAGTAATGTCGATGTAACCTTCTTTCCATTTTTCAACCATAATGGATAGACCCCTATTTTCTTGGCAATTAAACCAGTACGTTTCATACCTTGTTTCCATTCTACTGTAGGCTCAATTAGATCAATTTTCAAAGGAGAAAGTTTTGATGGATCATATTTGTCTTGAACTACTTCATTGAGAAATTGCTTATTATCTTCTGTTAGCTGTTCATCATATAACTGCAAAAACGTATTTTTATATATCTTCTGGTGCTATGGTTAAATTGCTGAACAATAAATGTTTGTTTAAGAAAAACAAAATATAGTAAGACTTTAAAATAATAAATATTAATGATTAATTGATATTTTTTTAAATCTAATTTTCATACAGATTGATTAACATATAAAATATTTTTACTTGAAAATGTAATTATATTAAGTTATTTTTATTTCATTGACTGGTGCAGTAATTATATGCATATATTCTTGTACGTAAGTATCATATTAAAATAAGAATAAATTATCTAATTCATTAAATTATTTATATAGTGATTATATACATACAACACGTTGTGGTTTTGGAAGCCACTCTGGATGACGATATCTAGGTCTTAAATTAGGTAGATATTTTTCTCGTTTTGGGATAGATATCATATTAATACTGCAAGTTCATAAAAATAAGAATCGTGAAAATTCATATATAAATCTACAATCATTATTTGTTACATTATATTCCATGTAGATAATATATTAATCTTTTATATTAATATAAATATATTAATAATATAAAAGCTTAAGATCGTTAATATAAATAATAATTCAAATAAAGCGTTCAAATTAACAAGTATTTTACTTAAATAAAAAAGTGTGATATTATTTATTAATTTCTTTTATGTATAAATCAAAAATATTTTATATGATTAAATAAACTATATCATCCACATGAATTTATTCTAGCTCTTTATTTGAATTATTGTAAGCATATGTTCCATATCTTCATTTTCATGTAGTTCAGTAAGTAGACCACTTTTTTCTGTATACATCATGTATATTCAGTTTGTATATCTTAATAAATTTTCTAGTTGTATTATAACGTACTTTAAAGCTTTTATAATGTATTATAAAGCTTTTATAAATTTTACAAGTTTAAAATGAATCATCAATCTGAAAGTTATATCTTTAAAATCTTTAAAATCATATTTTCGCTTATTTAAATAATTTGTAAGAATTTATCAAATAATGTTCACGTTTTAAAAGATTCAGGAACATACAAACTTCAATATTCGATATACATATCTAAAGAATAGTTTCACACATGTAAAGTGAAACAATTATTTATCTTAGAAAGATGCTACGAATCGCGGCATACCTTTGTTTTAGGCATTTGTGGAAAAGTTGAAGTCCATTAACCGTTTTTAGAAGTGTTGTCATTGTTAGTGTGTCTTTTCTCGCAATTGTTCTTCTGAATTTATTTTTAAGTTATCAAATAACTTAACCTAAAAACGGAGACACATACAAAGACACAATTTCTACTTTCTTTTTGCTGTATCTCGCCGGATGGCGGTGCTTAAAGTGTCTTCAACTTCTTCCAGGTTAATAACACACTTATTCTCGTACTTTTGAAAAAAATCTCTTGAATTCGCGGTATACTTTACACATCGAATTATAGGTTAGAGGTTAAAGACCAGCCAAGCTGCGTTCCAAAACCGTACTACAATTTTACTCCAAACCTATCGTGGATCCGTGTTGTGCGATTACGTTTGTTCTAAAGTCTAAACAGATCTTTAAAGCTATCTCGCACAGTGGACCAATTTTGATTAATACAGATTTAATTAATTTAATTTAAAAAATTCTCTATTTATTCATGTATTTAATGCAAAAACGTTCAATTGCGATCGTACATACACTCTCTATGCAGGGTTGAATAATATATAACTATATAAGTTAAAAAATTAAAAAATTAAATAAAGTTAAAAAGTTAAAAAATGAAGTTGACTTTAACATAACTTAAAATTTAAAAACTTAAAGAACTTTTAAATATAAGAAAATTGAATTAATAATATCATTTTTTGAATTTTGGCCAGTTTTTTCAAAATTTCAATCACTGTGAGTCGCAGTGGAGCTGTGAGAACGCTGTGTTGTGACGGCACTTTAATATACACTTGTGTTTGTGAAGTGTCAGATTGGATCTTTTCGCTGAACCAATGAAAAGCGACCACGATTTAAGCTATGCAGGCGTACTCAGATGATCGCGGGTGATCGTGTAACGTCTGCTACGATGGCAGGGTTAAAATTAAATTGGCTGTTTTTCGTAAATTTAACAATATGCTTTGTATTATCGGTAGCTGGGTAAGTGAAGACGGTATTTCTTTATGTAGCGTAATTCGCGTAATCGCGCTTTCCGAGTGATTTACAGTGATTGACAAGTAGCATTAACCTGTTACCTCACCCACACTACTTGTCAGTTACATTATTGTCACAGAGATTTGTATAACAATTTACCCAAATTGAACATAAAGACGCGAATACACAATAAGTTTCCTCATCCTTTTAAATTTATTGATTTTGGAAATTGGTACAACTTGTATAATGTATGTTAGTTTGAGACAGAATTTTTTATCTTAATTTTAATTACTTCTTAATTAGGTGATGAAATTTATTGTAATTATTACTTTCTCTTTGTTTGCAGGAGAGATTTTTATAACATATTAGGTTTATCACGTAGCGCTAGTACACATGCAATTAAGAAGGCTTATAGGCGATTAGCGAAAGAGCTACATCCCGATAAGAATAAGGATGATCCAGACGCCTCTCAAAAGTTTCAAGATTTGGGAGCGGCGTACGAGGTACTATCAGATTCTGAGAAAAGGGAAATGTATGACAGATGTGGGGAGGAGTGCTTGAAGAAGGATGGCATGATGAACAGTAATATGGATCCTTTCGCAAGTTTCTTTGGTGACATTAACTTTCATTTTGGTGGTGAATCACATCAACAACATCAAACTCCTAGAGGTTCAAATGTTGTGATGGACCTCTATGTCACTTTAGAAGAATTATATAGCGGAAATTTTATTGAGGTAAAATTTTTTCTAGCTACAAATGATACAGTGTAACATCTTCCATTACTAAACTTATTTTGGTCCTGCATATTTCAGATTACGAGAAATAAGCCAGTTATAAAGACAGCAAAAGGAACAAGAAAGTGTAATTGTAGGCAGGAATTAGTTACTCGTAATTTAGGAAATGGTAGATTCCAAATGATGCAACAATCTGTGTGTTCCGAATGTCCAAATGTAAAGTTAGTCAACGAGGAACATATATTGGAGGTAGAAGTGGAGCCAGGAATGGTAGATAATCAAGAAACTAAATTTACTGCAGAAGGAGAACCACATATTGATGGAGAACCAGGAGATTTGATAATAAAGTGAGTAGACAATAGTTTTCTGTATTTCTACAAATAGGATTAGTTGATATAGAGGAAATTTTAAGTATCAAAGTAGATTGGAATAATAGCATAAATTTTTATCATATTTTCATTTTATTTTTAGATAAGATTATGTAAAATTATTCTCTTTTCTCAGTTTATATTTCGGTCCATTCTCTGTATACAAGCTTAATACAGTTATATATTTATAATACAATTATTCATTGTAGAATACAAACTTTACCTCATCCTGTCTTCGAAAGAAAAGGCGACGACTTATATACAAATGTCACGATATCATTGCAAGATGCCCTATTAGGTTTCACAGTAGACATAAAACATTTAGATGGTCACATAGTGAATATCCAAAGGGACAAAATTACTAAACATGGTGCCCGTATTCGGAAAAAGGGCGAAGGAATGCCTAATTATGATAATAACAATCTCCATGGCGCTTTGTACGTTACTTTTGATATTGCGTTCCCCGATAACGACTTTACAGAGGAACAAAAAGAAGGTAAATCAAAATGTTCTATATGTGCGAAATTTTGTACATACTATTGCATATTATTAAACATAATCTTATTATATTTCAGATATAAGAAAACTACTGCAACAAACTTCTGTGAATCGAATATACAATGGTATACATGGCAATTAAATATTTAAGCTCAGTATATGTACAAAGTGATGAGTGCAAAATGAGTGCTTTGGTTGGTATGTATGTCTTTGTGTGTTTGTATTAAGAGCGATATTCTTGCTTCCTTACTGAAGAATACCAAAAAAATTGGTAAATCCAGTTGATCGTATTGGATGCATAAATTGATTAATGTAATTTTCTACACAAATTCATCAAATGGATTTTATTTAGATGCAAAAGACTGGTTAAACTTACAATTAGTTCTTGTTGCCAGTTATTTAAATTAATAACTTGGTTCTCGTTGCCAATTATTTGTTGAATATCAACAGTATAATTAAACAATTTATTTAGTAATTTAAATTATATTGTGTTCGGTTAAATTACATTCATAATATAGGAGAAATTTATATGTACGTGGACAGATTTTGCATTTAATATCATGAGATAAGACCACGTAAAAATGAATAAATTATTAATAAATTAATAATAAATCATATTGATCAGCCACGTTTATATTATTATTAATAATGTAAAGTTGGCAAATATCCTACATTTGCGTAAATACACGATCCCTTTGCAAAGAAGTTTTGAACATGAGCAGCACTAAATATATATTATGAATATAAGTACCATAAAATAAGGTTAATAAATATGATACATTTGTAGCCAATTTTTTAATTTAAAAATATACCTATGTATTTTAAGTGACAACATCTTACGTGTGTAATTTATTATAACATGACTATAATCTATTATTACAAAAACAGGATGTTATTATATTTATCTTTATGAAAAATTCAAGAAAGTAATCAAATAAGAGTACAAGCTGTAGAATATATTTAATGTTTTATCACAGAAAGTAGACTACTTTGCTCATTTTCCTTCTTATGAAGCAGAAACATTCACATGAAATAATTGCAGTTAACAAACAAAAATATGATATGATCTAATAATTAATTTTAATCAGTCGCGATCGTGACAGAATGGTTTGATGAAATACACTCATAAAAAATAGTAAAATATTTTTTTTTTATTTATATAGAGAGTCGGCGGATTGGTCACTGAATTGATCGCCGTAATATTTTATTACATATCAAGCTTACAGGTATTAAAAGTTTATTGATTTAGTCTTAAGAACTGGCGAGACAATCTGCAAGTATAAGTCATTTTTATATAAATTATAGTGGATGAAATATGCTATCTTATCAAGTGCAAAGCTGTTTTATTCAATGTGATGTCATGAGAGAACAAGCAAGTGAACGAAGTTGAGAGATGCACAATAAGAAAAAATTGCAAAGCGAGCGCTTAGGCAACTCTACATCAAGGAGATAGTCTATCTTAGAGAGATAAAATAATTGATCTTTTTTAATATAATTTTAAACTCTAAAATTCTAAAACTATACTCCTAAAGTTTTAAGTCGAAATTTAAAAAGTTAATAAAATTACAGCGCATAGATACAATTTTTTCTCACAAGTTTTACTATCATAAAGTATTCTGCAAATTCTATTTATTGAAGATAAAGCCTTTCTAGTGATAAAAATATAATTTTTTACAAAGTGGAAGTATTAGGAAAATTAGGTACATTATTACAAATTATTTTGTTCGATAACATAATGAAATGTAATGATAATGTCAGTTAAGGAATCATTCTTTTATTTATTTTCTATTTTCGAAAAAAATATGAAATTTTTATTGAAAATTGTCAAATATGTATTAAAAGAAAAAAGCATTTATGAGTATGCATTAAGTTCATAATTTTTTATCTTGCTGGAGCAAATATTCGAGAAGCTCAAGTAAATATTTGCTTCCTTTTCTCTGTGGTAGATATCTCGAACTATCATTCTATTTTTATATTATTCACAATACAATGTTAGCATTGTGCATAAATCTCTTTTAAACATTTATTTTCGGAATCAAATATTATTGAAGTCACAGCTTGCTTGGATGATTATACTTAAAAATATTTTCTTTAACTTTCAATCACTACCATTTTGAAAATATGGATTTTTTAAACGATTCTAATTTACTCTCTATAGACAAGTTAATAAAAACTAAAATTTTGAATTTTGTATTTTAAATGACTGATGACTCTCACTTTCGTTAGGAAGACAAGATTTTTTTGCAATATGCGTCACATTATATAATAACATTGTATAATAATAAAAATAATTATCTTCATATCCTTTAGAAATTCAGACTCTCAAAACATCAATAAATATACATATATGTAAAAGTTTGAAATCATGCGATAATATTTATAGTTCTCTCTTTTTTAAAAAAATCTCAAATGCGCAAGATAGACTGCCCCTTAATGTTTGTAAATATCTCTATTATTGCCTGATTAAATTAATCGATAAGCTATATGGAAGAATATATGTATAAATAAATATTAAGTTATGTTCAAGATATACGATAAAAGTTCCATAAAAACATGAGAATATTCTCGAGAATATGAATTTGCGCGATACTTGATACCATCAAGCCGTTTTGTTTGACTATACATACAAAAGCAAGTGTCCTTTTCTATCAGGAAATAAGATAGAAACGGCAACATCCTACAAAATCGAATATGGAACTTGTCAAGATATTTCAGCATAGTAACGGTTCTTCATTCATCTGTGTCCATTTTCACTAATGTGGATTAATTTTCTCACAAGAAAAAGCACGGAAGCGTCTTCCTCTGATTTTGATGAGCCTTTAATATGTTGTAGTACAGATCAAAGTAAGGGATACATATTTCTTTATACGTGCTCGTTTTCACTTTTAGGGGATAAAACACCCCTTTAAAGAAAATCGGTTTTTTTCTTTCGAAACGTGTATTGTCGAAACTATAAAAGATACATATAATGTTCTGAATGAAAGTTGAATGTCTTGAAGAGTACTTTATACAGTGATAACAATTTTTTTCTTTAAATTAAATTGTTTAAAATTAAAAAAATTAAAAAAAACTTTTTGTTGCTGTTAGTGGAAATGGACACTAATCGAATCTAATTGAACTGAACCCCAGCGGGGGGAGGGGATCTCTACTCAGACAAAACATGTCTAAAAGACGTCTTAAATACATGTCTCGAGAACGACTTTTAAATATGCATATTGTCTAGATTGCTCCAAGCTTCGATTTCGATACAAAAGATATTTATTAGATACAAAAGGTTGATCATTCGCGAGCAGTTCATCGGATATGCCTAAAGACAGTAACAATACAGACGCATGTTGAACTCGTCAACGCAAGCACTCTGGGTGCCGTAAGTGTTCAGCCTGCTGATCGATCCAGCTAATTTACGACTCTTGTCGTCCGCTTTGTAGCGTACCGTACCCTCGAAGATTGCGTCACCTGGTGTGGTCTGTATAGTCACCGTGTAATCCATCATCGTCGCGCCGTCCGTCTTATCCTGCCATACCTTCGCGTCCTTGATCATCTTCAGGTTCAAGGTCGCGCACATCGGATACCTGTCCAACATACCGTTCAGCTCTCTCATGAGAAATGACACGCTGTCCTGCAAGCCGGTGTCGTTCAACGAGACCGTGTTACTGGTGTGGCACTGGCACCAGTGATTCGCGATGTGCGCCATGTCGCAGGTGCGAATGTCTGGTACCGGCAGGAACCAACTGATGCCACGTGGAATAGGCGATGCGGCCTGAGCTTTAATGCGCCTCTTAAGAAACGACTCACGCAGAAGGTGCGGGCTCAGCAGATCCATCAATGTTTCGTGAAGATCGAAAGGCGTCGTGAGGCTATGGCTATTCCTTCGCAAATTCCCCCAAGCCAACGGAAATCTCTCACGCCACCATCTCGGTAATATGATGAAGACGAAGGGTAGACTATCCTCGATCTTCCCCTGATACGTTTGCCGGAAATCGCCCCATCTCATACCATGGTCACTCATCACGATCAAGGCTGTACGATTCAGCAGACCTTCCCGCGAGGCATATTCGAAGAACTCATGGTAGGAGTCATCGCCCAACTGGGGATACGTGAAGTAATCGTGGGTGAGACTCGCCTGCCAGATGAAGGCGAAGTAAAACTCCGAGGAGAACTCGATTGCTGTTTTGCGGGCGTAATCCAGCATGCAATCAAACGTCTTCCTGGTGCCGAGGCAAAGATTGGCGTTCAGCTTGTGACCGTTGCCGATGTCGTTCTCGGCACCAACGATATACGGTCTCAGATAATAATCCGTCGGTTGTTCGCGGAATCCCGGTTTCAGATAATTGAACGTGGTCATGCTGTAGGCGTCCTCGCCCAACACTGTGCGGTAACCAGCGGCACTGAATTTTTTCCACAAGAACGGGCATTCGTCGAATGTTTTGTTAGGCATCTGCCAACACAGATCCCGCAACTCTTCCTGATTCAGACCGCTCAGTACTGGGACGAGGTTCGGGTATGTGTTATCAGCGACTTTGGTGTATCCCAACATTTCCACGGCACCGAGGGACTGAAGCGACTTTACGGTCTTTGGCATCATCCTGTGAAAGTTCATTCTGGAAACTGAGTCGAGTCCGACAACGAGAACACTGAGACGATCATTGATGAGGGCATCCGTTCTCAGCGCCTGCTTACATCTTGTCTCTACAGAAAGCTTACGAGGTAGGAAAGCGAAGTAATCTTTGTATACTACTTCGTTGTTTTGGTAACATTCAACTTTTGCGAATTCGGCATTTACAGTGCTGGAATTTTGGAAAGGATAGCACTGTGTGTCATACCTGTAAAATTTTATTAGCTAATTACAAAATCTGTAAAAGATTTGTCCAAGAAAAACGGTTTTGTTAAAGTATCTACAAATTTACTGGCTCTAAAAATAATTTTGTTAGATCATCAAAATAATTATATAAGTTGTTAGAACACTGGTTGTTAGAATATCAAAACTTTTTGCAATCTTGTTCATTGCTTGAATGTCCTTCATAATTATTTTGATTGTTCAACAAAATTATTTTCAAATCTGTTTCCAACTAAATTTTTAGGTATTTTAGCAAATATCGTTTTTCTTCGTGTAGAGCACAATATATCCTGCTAGATAATATATGCGCATATACTATATATATATATTATTTAATGTATATTTATTAAATTTTAATTAAAAATTTTTTTATAATACTAACGTAATAGCATTGTCATTGTCTTTCGTTCGCCAAAATGGTCGCCAGCAGCAACTCATGCTTCGATCGTTGTAGAATTCATTCCACGCCAATGGGTTAACGAATAGCGCGGTATTGTTCGATTCAATCAATGGTGGAAAATTTCCATACTCGCATTCGAACGTATCTTTTGTTATGAAATGTCGAACTGCAGGATCTAAAGGATCCATTGCTGGTAATCGACATCCTTTGTTGCGAACTAGAAAACCACCGTTGCCTATTGGCATGTATACGTTTGACGCTGTTGATACATATTCCTCTGCAAAATTTACGAACTAATAATTAAAATAGACACGAAAATGTGCGAGAATAATTTGAATATAAACAGTTTGAATATAAATAATTTGAATATAAACATTTTTGTTGTTACCAAGTTTTCATCAAAAAAGATTTATGCAATTGGGATTTTAACTCGCGGCCATAGTTAAAATCCCAATATAAAATAAAATTAATTTTAAATTTATTAATTTATTTTTTCATTAATTTTTACACACATTTTTTTCATTAGAAATTTATTTACTTATTTATGATTTATTTATCAAAACATTAAACATCTTAGCAACTAAAATTAAGTTTTTAATATTATTTTTGTATGAATTCCAAATATGCATTATTATCAGCGTTGTAAAAAGTTTACCTTGGTTTCATAAAAATTTATGATAACAATTCCATAATTATCTATGCGCAAAAAATCTCATGTATGATTTTTATGTACTAAATTTTGCGTTTTTACAATCGCCGTAAAAAATTTTATGTCACTTGCATATGTAAAACATGATAACATTTTATTTTCTAAGTGGTTTCGTAATTGTAAAATATTGATTTGCTTAACGGTTACAAAAACTTTTTACTAAAACTATAGTAATAAATGTAATTTTTTTATTTATAAAAACTGTAAAAAATTAACCAGATTTTTAATATTAGTGTTAAAAAAATAAAACATTTTTAAAAATAAAAGTTGAATTTTACAGGGCTAATGAGAGTAACCGCGCAATAGTTGGTGCGCAACAATATTCTATTATTCAAAATTTTTCAATCGAACGTTTCGGTCCCGCTTTGGACCATCCTCAGCATAACACTTTGTTTTTAGTTGATCTTATATAGAAGAAAGGTATAATTGTATGAACTATGGATTTTTATTTTTTTAATTATCTAAGCAGATCATATTTTTATCAGTTAATTAATATAGTGCAAAGTTTAGTTTCTAAGAAATAAAGTCTCCTAAAGCGACACTTCCTTATTTCTTAGAAACTAAACTTTGCACTTTATTAATTAACTGATAAAAATATGATCTGCTTAGTTAAAAAAGTAAAAATCCATAGTTCATACAATTATGCCTTTCTTCTATATAAAATCAACTAAAAACAAATTATTATGTTGAGGATGGTCCGAAGCGGGACTGAAACGTTCAATTGAAAATTTTGAATAAAAGGATATTGTTGCGCACCAACTACTGCGCAGTTACTCTCATAGCCCTGTTCAACTTTTGGCAATTTCGAGAGTCTAACATTTTTATTATTTTTTTAAATATTAAAATTTAGTTTCTTAATGCTGTTACCTACTTAGAGATTTATTGCTTTTGTCATAACATTAAATCTTGTTTATGTTTGAATTTATGAAAAAATCAAGCAAATTAATCTAATACTCACGCGTTATTACATCTTGAGCAGTTGGTTTGGCCATTGCTCCGAATCGGATAATTCGAAATTGACCGATATTGTAACTGTTGATAATGAAAAGCGACGTTAATAGAAAAATTAGCAGCGCGATTAGCCATCTTCGTAGCCGCAGACCTCCTTTTTGTATTTTAGTTTTGATTAATGCCGTGGTAGAGTCACACTCATCGTCAACAGCTTTTTTGCCGCCGCGAAACAGTGCCTGTTGATGAAAAGGAGCGAATTTTGAAAGAATGATTTAATTTAAAAGTCATCTAATATGCGTACGATAATATGTGTCAATGTATTAGTTTCATACATGATGTTAAAATAAAATTAACCCTTAAGTATCATTACGGGTATTCCGTGTCTGATCGATTTCTATCCATAGTTTCATGAAATTTCAATTAAATACATTTTATTTTTTTTCTAAAATAAAGTACAAACATTTGTAAACAATAGATAAGACTCATGAAAAGTTAAATAAAAACAAAGGAATATGCGGCGAGTACTAGTCAGGCGCGGTTAACAGTGCGCAAAATAGTAATATAAATTTAGATAATGTTACATAAAATTTATTGAACGTTTCGGCTCATTCTTCGAGCCATCTTCAGCAATTGTAAAAAGAGAAAAAAAAAAGGAAAAACAGCCAATGTTGAGGAGAAGAGCTTCCTCGTCAAGAAGGTGTATCCGAGTTGTACGAGTTATGTTCGAAAATCGTGACATAGCTCAGGCTGTAAAAATTATGTAAAATGAGCTATGGTATATAACACTGAACGTATTTTCGTGAACAAGAGAAAAAATTCACCCCAACATCGGCAATTGTCCGTTTTTTGATAATAAATTCTGGCGCCATTGAAGCCATCCGAACAACACAAAAATATAATAATTGTCACAACGACTGGTTGAACGATAGTGCGTTACACGTAGAGTTATATTGAGCCGCGCGCACGTCTCGTATGTGCGGCAGTCAGCGTTACAATAAGAGCGGGAATAGAACCATACGAAAAAATACACCCAACTGGGCGTTGGCGGTTCGAAATGACACTCAAATTGAGTGTTAATTCCCCAATAAACACCCAACTTGAGGGTTAACACTCAATTTGAGTGTCATTTCGGACCGCCAACACCCAGTTAGGTGTATTTTTTCGTAAGGGGATGCTGCAGGTTAAACCGATGTTTGGAGAAAATAAATACACGAATATAAATAAATTTTTTTTTCTCTTTTTGCTAATTGCTGAAGATTGCTTGAAGAATGAGCCGAAACGTTCAATAAATTTTATGTAACATTATCTAAATTTATATTACTATTTTGCGCACTGTTAACCGCGCCTGACTAGTACTCGCCGCATATTCCTTTGTTTTTATTTAACAAACATTTGTTCTAGAAATTTGAAAATTCATGAATTTTTAGCGATTTTTTCGTTGCAAAAAAGTAAAATTCTTTATGAAACTTAACATTGATTCATTATAATTATATAATCATATTTTATTAAAATGTGCAAAAATCTATCTATTTAATATATTTAAAAAAATTTTCCGTATTTCTTTGTTTTACGCAAAAATTAATTAATATTCCAATCGATGGCCTACAGTATTTTAAAGAAAAATGCTTTAAATAACATAATTTAGCTTATTAGACATACATAAAGAAGAGTACTGTTAAAATCCAACAACTACTGCTCATGATAAAAAAAAATTGTGCACCACATGAATATATTTTAGAAAAATTGACATGCTTTTTGGGGGGCAAAAAAACGAAAGATTTATTTTACCTCTTCGAGAAAATGGTGATCACGCATAACAGAGCGATTGCATGCATCAAACACTTTCGTATATGTAAGGTAGAATTGCACAATCAGTATATACATTATGTTCAGTGCGTTTGTTTCCGTGGCAGCGATAACAGGATATCACTTGCGGTTTAGACATCTGTCTCGCTAATTGGCCTAAATTGGAACTCGTGGATTAAAATTTGGGCGTATCTCTTGTTTATATAATGTAAAAGAAATATATATATTGTTAATTATATATCATTATGCTACATCTTTGTTTGCCATTATTGCATCGAAATTTTCTCTCACGAAGAACGGCAGCTTAAGAGATAGAATTAAATTGAGCAGTCTTGGTCCTTCTATTATCCATCACTCTTTGCAACTATCAAGAATTTATGTTTATTTCCTTATGTATGTCGTTCTCATCTCGTTCCATAAATACGATTACTCATTGCGAGGCTCACGAACATCATAATTCGCATTAAAAAAGCGCATGATGAAATACATTGAACATAGCGCAATATTTATAGGAGTTAACCGTAGCGCAGCATGTATACCAGAACTTAAAATGCGCACACATGTTTAATCTGCATCGAAGCAGGTTTCTTTTTTCTCAATGATTGTCTATCTAAGTGAGCTGAGGGTTGGCAAAAGGTGTCTCTCTTTTCGTTGTTTCTCTTCTTCCCCTAACGGGTATTAGACTCACGTTTTTTCTACGCGATATGTTCATGTGGTCCATGAATTTCGTAGTGACGATTATGAGAAATTATAAGATTGTAAGCGCGATTATATTTCACTATGCGATCTAGCCCCTGGTTGACGTTTCGCGTTTAATTTAATGGCCATTGCACGGACCTGGAAGACTTCTGGAACGTTTATGAAGCGTCGCTGCCATTCTATATCAGCATA
>QKQZ01034243.1:0-11052 GCA_003595255.1 Solenopsis fugax
GCCGCCAACAGAACTAAGAAGACGCTGCGTCGTGCTAAGCGAAATAGTTGGAAGTCTTATTGCGAGTCACTACACCCGTCCTCGCCTTTGCCTGAGATCTGGAGTATGATCAAGAGATTCAAAAATCGCTGTCTCCTCTCGCCCGAGGAGGCTGCTACTTCTTCTGGAGCACACCCTTCAGAGTCCAATTGTAGAGGAGGTCATGGGAAGAATCTGTTCCCCCGGCTGCTCTTTGGCTCCAACCTTGCCGTTGGACGATCCTCGTGCTCACTTCTCGTCTTCCTCGTTACCTATTAATGCATGGATGGATTCTGCCTTCACGTCTTCTGAGCTGATCGCTGTTCTTCGCGCAGTCAAGATAAAGTCTAGTCCTGGTCTTGACGGTATAGATTATCGCGTTCTTCGCTCTCTCCCCTCCGAGTTGAGCTCTCTCTTTTTAGCTGTCCTTAATAACCTATTCTCCAAAGGAGAATTCTCGGAAACCTGGAGGCATTCTCTGATACACCTAGTACCGAAGCCTCATGGTGGGGGCGTAAGGCCTATCGCTCTTATCTCGTGCGCCCTTAAGGTTGCAGAGAAACTTGTTCTCAACAGACTTCAATGGTATATTGAATCCAACGAAATTATTCCTGACCACCAATACGGCTTTCGCAAACACAGATCTTGCTTAGATAACCTTACCATTCTCATCTCTGACATCCACGCTGCGTTTATCAAGGGAAGAGTGACCGCGGCTGTCTTCATTGACGTGAAGGCTGCGTTCGACAACGTCTTGCCGCATATTCTTATTCACAACCTCCAGATAATATCTATCCCCCCTCTCATCTGCAAATTTCGAAAACCTCATCCGGGAAAGGGACGTTCAGTTCGTTGTGGGCGGCCGTCTTTCAAATCTCATGCTATCCCGTAAGGGCACCCCCCAGGGCTCAATTCTTAGTCCCACTCTATTTAATCTCTATCTGCGAGAAATCCGACACTCCCTCCCTTCTAATGTTGAAATTCTTCAGTATGCTGACGACATAGTCATCTATACTGATGATGTGAGTCCCTCTGTTGCTCTCGCTCGCGTAGAATCAGGTGCGCTGGCTTGTACAAAATTCCTTCAAAAACTGGGCCTTGATGTATCTCCTCAGAAATCCACAGTAACCTTGTTTAACCATAAACGGTTCTCTGAAGCTTACCTTTCTCAACTCTCTATTAGGATAGGTGATGCTCGCTTGTATCTCTCCAACTCGGTTAGATTCCTGGGAGTTTTCCTCGACTCTCGCCTGACTGGCAGGATCCACTGCAACCACATCGTTAGCCGCGCTAAAAAAATTGTGCACGTTATTTCCTCCCTGTGCGGCACATGGTGGGGTTCACACCCCCGTATGCTCCTCTGTGTTTACCGATCCCTCCTTAGAGGGTTCATAGAATATGGCTCACATATTTTCGGTCTGGTCCGTTCCCGTGGCCTCAGAGCCCTTCGGGTCGTCCAGAACCGCGCTATTAGAAGAGCTCTCGGTTTTCGTATCTCAACTCCAATCTCCGTTATTTTTGCGGAAGCCAACGAACCCCCCTTAATATCTAGATTTAGCTATCTCGCTTCCAAATTTATTATTAAAGCCTTTTCATTTTCCCACCACTCTGTAATTGATAGAATGTTCACCCTTCTCCTTGCTGCTAAAAGCCCATCCGCCTTCCGGTATTTACACACTAACTTTCCTATTTTTACAATTTTTGCACGTTTTGCTGGATATAAATCATGTATAGATATAGGTCTGTTCATTCCCTTCGATTCACACATGATTTTTATACCGCTTATGAGACTCCTCATGTCATAGCACCTGATTCGAACTTTTTTTTTGCTCTAGACTCATCCCCGAGTTTTGCGGCTGGTAAAATCTTCGACAAATATTATGAACCTCATTTGAAAGATTCCCTCGTTATTTATACTGACGGCTCAAAGACCAACGACGATCAACCAGTTGGCGCCGCCTGTTTCTCAGACACTGTTCCAATGCAACTCATGTTCAAGCTTCCCTCTTACACCTCTATTTTCTCCGCGGAGGCTTGGGCCATTTATAACGCCATTATTACCGCAACCGAACTTAACGTCCCCATCATTATTATTGTTTCAGACTCCAAAAGTGTTCTTGATTCTCTCGCTCAATCAACGTCAAAATCTGACGTTACATAATATATTTAATTAAAGCAAAAATTAAAGAAGCTCTCGATGTGGGTTTAATTGTCAAATTCATCTGGATTCCCTCTCATCGTGGTATTCCTGGTAATGAGAGTGCCGATGCGCTGGCCAGGCGTGCGATCAGGGAGGGCCAAGCCTCTAATTTTAAGGTTCCGTGCTCCGACCTTTTTCATATCCCAAAAAGCAAAATGGAAAGAGAAAAGGCTCTCTTCTTTGAACGTTCCTCTACCGGAAAAGAATATTTTCGTCATTACTATTCCGCTTTCGCTACTCCTTGGTATTTCAAATTGCAGCTTGACAGGAGTCCTGTCGTCAAAATGCTTCGTTTGCGTTCTAATCATTATAATCTTAAGTCCAGTTTGTTCAGTAAAAATCTCAGCGGCGACCCTGCCTGCGAGTGTGGCGCCCCGTCTCAAGACTTGACCCACGTTATTTTCTCTTGTCCTCTCTACATGGCTAAGGCATCCACACTGCGTGGCGTCCTTCTGTCTCATTACTACAGTCTGACCCCTAAAGAAAATGCCTCTCCCTCCTTACCAATTTCTCCTTCTGCATTAATTCGTGCGGCTCTGTCCTGCCCTACAGTAAAACTGTGCAAGCTATTTGATTCCCTCTCTAAGTCGTGCAATCTGTCTTTTTGAATTCAGCGCGCTCCGTCCTGATTGGATGTGGGGGGGTCTCCCCGGTGCAGCGTTTCGGCGCTCCCTCCCCCCTCTCCTCCTACCCTGACTCCACTGGAACGGACGGACGTGCGGCAATACTCCACTATACGCTTGGAGTATCGGACGAATTTTAAAATCAACACTCAAGCCACTCCCAACGCTGATTGGTTCCAGACATTGGAGTTGGTACTGCTACTCCAACAGCTTCTCATTCTGGCCGTAATGGTGCTTCGTCCGGAGCCTAAGGCCATTTAATATAAAGAAGAAGAAGAAGAAGAAGAAGAAGAAGAAGAAGAAGATTGCCGTGCGTGTTCCAGTAGTATATTTCAGTGGTTAAATCTGTACTGAATTATGACGTCACGTTGTCGATGCCATCATGGCGCGCGAAAATATCTGCGTTTAACATGCTTATGATTTTTAATACACTAAAAATAACAGATTTAATCATTTTTAATATATATTGTGATTGTAATAGTTGTTTTTAACATCTAAACTTTCATTTAAAATAAAAATTCGAAAATCGTGGACGACTCTATTGTCAATGCGACTGATCGTTCGAGAATGTACATACAATCAATTGATGCTACACACGTAATACGTTTCGAATATATGAATTTCGCGGATGACAATAATATTGTTGATAAATCGTTGTATATGCACATCGTATCTTTCTTCAGTCAATCCGACGACTCGCGTATTACTTATTATACTTCTTAGGTGCGTTCGCGATAGACGCTCACGCGCTGTAAGCATCTTTTCATCCTTCTTGTTTACAAATATTAAATAAGGATAAATGATGCTTACAAGCACTGTGAGCGCCAAAGCAAACGCAGCCCTTGTGAGCGAATCCAATCCTAGAATCGAACAGCAAAGTAGCAGTCACATAATTGGCTCTTACTTTTAAATCCAACCAATTACACGAGACACGTTTAAACTGGCGGAAAATTCAAAATGTGAGGGGATTTTTCTTTTAGCTGATGATAATTTAAACACAACTCATAGTTTCATTATTTGATGAAAATCGAACAGCAGAGACAACAGTCGAATTAGATACGATATTTACCAACGATCTAACATTATATATATATTTTTTATTAATTAGCCTAACATTTTGCATGCTTGTTGATATTCAACAAATTTTCAACATTTCAAATTGTCAAAAATTGGCAAAGTATCAGGAAAATATAATTAGGTAAGAGGTGGCTCTAATTAAAATACTAAAAAATCGCAGTTTCTAAAAATCGTTTGCAATTTAATGATTTAATTTTTCATATTATTTTCTAGATAATATAACTGTTTAATTACTTAATTATTTCATTTAATACTGATAAATTTAAAATTTTATTAATAGTTTAGGATAATTAACTTAATGTTATAATGCCAACGTATTTTATTATTGGAATATTATTTAAAAAAATAGACCATTATTTTCGTCATTACATTTTTTCGGTGCATAACGATAACATGTTACAAATTTAGCTATACTTCAAAGATACTAATTGCTTTTCTATACTATTAATAATTTTCCAGTCTACATCCTGATAAAATAGAGTATCAAAATCTGGGTGGCCCATCATCGCTTTTAACGTCTTTTTTGCGTCATTCCTGGAGTTAAAGTATTCACACTCATTATCTCTAATATTATAGCAAAAATTCTTAGTCCTAAGTTAATTTATGAAATTTGAAATTTTTAGGTTTTTATAATTTACAATACTTTTCAATGATAAATAGCTGAGTATTTTTATCAAGAAATAATAAATCTTTAAAAAACGTAATGCAAATGATTTATTTAAAAAAATTACAAGAAAAAGCCTTATATAAGACGCTAAATGATATTCTCGATGCGAATCAAAAGTACCTTGTTTCGTTATTACCATCGAGAAGGAATTTTGCACACATTGTGAATATCTTACGGCGGGCATCTTTGAGATTGGGATTGGACACTAGGCATTCTACTCCAATAATGTTAATAATATTATAAAGCAATCGACTGACAGTTGCTCTGATCAGTGGATTCTTGTGACTGTATAGATAGAAAGACAGTGTTCAAAATTACATTAAAATCTATGATTCATGACAAAAGTCAATTAATCGTAATATTATATGATAATTAACGTAATTCAGAGATGTCGATTATGTGACAAAGTAAAGTCCCATTCGGTCACCTAGCACCGTGTTCGCTGGTTAGTATCCGAATGCAAGTTGCAGGAGGCAAGTGCGACACCATGGAATCCAAGGCACGTTGAGCGTCATTCCGGATTCCCTTGTTTGTGTGCGTGCTTTTCAAAAGCAGCATGGACGCAAGTTCATCAAATTCAGGTCTCTGCGTACACTGGACTGTCTTGTACAATTCCGTCGCTACCTGGCAGACCGTTCTAACGACGTGCGGCCTCGTATTCCGGAGTAAACTGCAACACAACAATGTTTCATTGCAGCGAGCAAACATATAACAAAGAGATACAGTGGAGATGGTCAAATGACCTGCACAACGTTCGGTATATACGAGGCATATTGGAGTCCAGCAATTCCGGTTGAATCCTCGAAATGTGCATTAACTTTATTAAAGCCGATACACTACTTTGCCATTGATCCTGCTTTAAACTCTGAATGGCGTGTTTCAGAGCTTCTTGCGGACTCGCAAATTCCTCTGCTGTTTTTATACAATCGCCTTCCAGCATGGATGTATAGTCCCCGTAATTAGCCGCAGGATTAATATCCCTTAGATGTTTGCTATATAAAGATAACATACATGAACAATATACTCAATGTTTATTATTTATATATATTTGAATATATTTTACTCGTGATTTGTTAATTTAGTTTAATTCATAAAAATATTGCGTCTCATAGTAAAATTTTAATAAAACACGTTAAAAAGTTAAACATGCACAGTATACCTGTCGGATAACGTGGGAAAACGTAGATCTCCCGAAGCCTCGGAATACGCCGCTTCGACAAATGGCGTTTTTGCAACTTGTGATGAATTTGCATTCTCATGCTGAATAGATAAGGAAATCGTTTCTGTCGCTGCACATGTGGCTGACTTACCTTTTTTTAAGACAGTTTTTATCACGAAATAAATACACCCGTTAAAAGATTTCGCAATTAACAAAATCGCAATTTCGTAATTTCCTACCTGCGCCTTTGCACATGGGACACGTGACATACTTCTTGCATTCCGTATACGCCATTGTATTATAAATTTATTGAATCGTGGCGCAATATAAGTATGTGGGGACTATATTTTACAGAAATTCGATTACTTTAATGCTGCAGGAATTTGTCCGCTTCTAACGTCCATTTTAAACACGCAAGCATCGCTCACATAACTTTCCATAAAAGTATTACTTCGGTATTTAGACAAGTTCAAGTCGATGCGTTTAACACGCATAAATTTGCATCAAATTTAAATTTATTATACTCGCGCGTGACAATTTTGATAAAAATTTTAATAAGACGAATCGACGGAAGTTAAGTTACGACGATGGCGATGACATTGCGAAAGATAACAACCGAATATATATATGCATTGGACACTAAACTAAGAAAAACACTTTCGCATTTTTTTTGAAAATAATTTTCTTACGATATGAGAATATATACATTATATATTATTTTTCTATTCATTGTATTAATTATAGAATTATTTCTATAATAAAAAAGCGATAAAGCTATGAATCGTAGCACAGTCGCATTTATCCTATATAATGAATAAGATAAATTGATCCTTCGATAAATCGCGAAGTAATAAAAGTTACCTCGCTTTGTCGTGAAAGCACTTTCCGTCGACTAGTCACGATTTTCTAGCCGACCAATTATGGTCCGATTCGACGACATGTCGCATATGTCGTCTAGGTATTACATAAATACACTTCTCAATTCAGTTATGGACGATTGAAGGCATATCCTTCCCACTTTATATCGCACAGTTCCACTTTAAGGAACTTTTATTCTATTTTGCAGTTCCATTTTGTCCCGCGCGAATGAATTTGACTATTCTTGCTTTCGAATGTCACCTAAAAAACGTATCAGTTCCGCGTATCACGACGGCGGTTTTTCCAGCGAGATATTATAATCCAAATGATCACAATGTATAGGACACTGATAATACGACACCGCGCTAGCGTGGCCAGATCTTCCCGATGTCATAGGCACACCTTGAATCCATTGGTCCTGAGCCGGATCGTAAATTTCTACTATGTTTAAAAACGTCGTACCGTCGTATCCTCCTAAAAAAGGAATCGTATATTATCTTTCGACGTGCCTTCCTAAAAAAAACACACAGCTTTGTTATTTCGACAAAGAATTATGTTTACCCATTGCGTATAGTTTGTTGTCAAGAATGGTAACGCTAAGAGCACTGCGGGCGATGGTGACGCTGCTCACGTTTTCCCAGACGTCGCGCTCCGTGTCGTACCTCTCTACCGAATTCAATTGCGATTTTCCGTCGTATCCGCCTATAACGTATATGTACTGGCCTAGACTGGCCACCCCGGCGCCCGAACGACTGCACTTCATAGGTGACACCATCGTCCATTCGTCGTTCTCAGGATGATAACACTCCACCGAACTGAGCCGGTCTTTGCCGTCGAAGCCACCGATCGCGTACAGCAATCTATCAGAAACAAATGTTTCGAAACTTTTTACATTAAGTATACCATAAATAGATTTAATATGTTTGTCTAGTTTAATGAAAAAACATATGGAAACAATATCTTAAAATATTTTAAATGCAAAAATTGTTAATTATACTTTCGAGGAACACCAATGTTAAAGTACTACAATTTGTATTAGTAACGTAATTAGCATACTCATGCCATAACTAAATATGATTTACTTTAAAATTTAAATTCAGCAGCCATCTATTTTCATAAGCGATTAACGTATTTGATTAACATTTTTATCGTTCAATGAGTGTATCGGCGCTATGACAATTAGTACCTATTCACTACCGCTACTCCAACGCCTAATCTCTTGATATGCATGGGTTTTACACTGGTCCATGTATCTTGATCCGGGTCATAACATTCGACACTATTATGGTACTCGACGCCCGCGCTGCCACCCACAGCATACAATAGACCATCCATAACGGCGACTCCGACCCTGTTCCTCGGTACCGACATCGGGCTGCACGGTCGCCACTGATCGGTCATCGGATTATACCTATCCACCCAGTCGCTGTCGTATCTGAGAAAAGTTATGCAATTTATTTAGTTGTATTTTAAAGTCTTAAGCAGAATTAGTATTCACATTTGCAATCACTTGTGCATACAACAATGTCTCAAACATGATTTTTTATACTGCTTGTTAATGTTTGGTATATCAGAGGATACATTTTCTAATTTTTAGACATTTTTGTTTAAATCTCCATAAAATTAGAACATTTTTAGATGCTAAGTACAAATAAATTTATTACCTGGGTTTTATTTTTTTTCCATTTATATGATTATGAAAAAAATAAAAAATTATTCGAATATCAGATTAAAAAAAACTGTCATAAAATAAATTAATAATAACATTAAAAGTAACCGAAAATAATTTTTTGTGTTCAAAATATTTTCTATTTATAAAAAAATTTAATAAAAAAATAAAATCCGTTGTAAATACAAAGAAAGTATCATATTTAGATTTTGAAGAGAATTTCGTTAAAAGGATGTATCTAAATATCTAGAAAAAAATAAGACTTAAAAAGTTAAAGATCTAGAAAATACAAACATACAAACATAACTTACATGACACTCTTTGATACCAAAAATATAGCACTTTGGTACTTGCAAAAACAAAATCAAGGACACAATCTTACAAAACAAAAAGTCACCGATAAAATCCCTGAGAATTCCTTCTTAAGGCAGGAAATGTTCCTTGAGAATTTGTGAATTTTTCCAGATATCTCGTGTTATTATAGCTTTGAATCGTCAAATAGGATTGGCGTCCAAATGCTAACCTGCTTCCTGGTGAATTGTGTCTGCCACCGACTGCGTAAAACATCCCTTTGAGGAATGCACCGCCCAGGCCGGATCTGGGGACGATGAGCTTGGCGTGCTGCGTCCACGTCTTGTCATCGGCGTTGTAGCCCTCCAAGACGTCGAGCGAGTGTTTGAAGAAACCCCCGGCGATGTATATTACCCGCCGCGTGTTAGGCGTACGCTCCTTTACGACCGGCTTTTTGTGTAACGTCAAATCCTTGAAGATCTGCGCCAGATATTCGCGACACGCCGGCACTTTCTTCAATACGTCGCAGTTCTTCATCTGCTCCCGCAGGAAATTCGGCGTGAGGTACTGGCAGCGTACCGCATGGAGGATGTGCTCCATCTTGGGCCGCCTCGCCTCCTCGTTATACTTGACCCATTTCAACACGGCGTTATAAACCTCCCTCTCCTCCTGCACGTTCAGCTCATCTTTCCTGATGAGCGTCACCAGCTGAATGGCGGATAGCTGCAGGAACTCTTCCTCCTGACATATTTGGTTGAAGTGCTGAACGATGAATTGATTCGCCTTGTGGTACAGATCGTGACAGCCATGCTGTTCGGCAAAATTGGCAATTCCAATCGCGTTTGTGGGATCGAGTTGCCTCTCCAAAAAGACACTACACGCATCTATCACATTGCTGACCTGCATTCAGATACATTATCACATGTTAAATCATATCAACAGAGAGATCAAATCTTGTATCATTCACTTGCGGATATATTTATCGAGATAATTAGCTGCGTTTAACCAAGCTTTGCATCTTTACAACTGTTGTAAAACTCTTTAATGGCTCTCGTCTTTAGCTGCTTAGATCTAAATGTACAAATCAATTATATAAAAAAATCTTATAAACTTTTTCTGCTAAACGCAGCCATTCTTTCTTTTAAGAACACATTTCTTTCTTCTAAAAATTGTTTACGTACTTGGAACATGGTAGCTGCTGACAGCAGCGAACACACGGTAATCTCAGTAACTCTTATTTGACCAGTATACATGAAGTACATTAATCGAGCCATTGTGGTTGGACAGACCCCTTGGAGCTTCACTCTCGTCATCTCGCACTCCTTCAATCCTCCAGTAAACATTGCCTGGAATTTGAAGACCAATCAACAATAAACTCAACAACCTCCGCCCAATCTCGATGGCTTAATCTCCAAGTAAGATAAGCGAATGCGAGTTGGCATTAACGCGCGACACGTATTTATTTATTCCACACGACTGTCGAGCTATTAATACCTTAAAATAGGGACTAGCTGCTGCTAAAATAACTTTATGCGCGTGGAAGAGTTCGGAACCGACTTCCAATATCACGTCAGTCAGCATATGATGGCTGCGCATCATAAACATCATCTTCATGGTCTCTTTCAGGTAGCTGGCCATGCAGAACGTCATGTCGCCGAGGTCACCCCGGTGCCGCTCCGTGCTGAGGATGCCCTCCCAATCAGTCTCCTCCCCCGAGGCGGACGGAGCGTCGCCCCGGGGCGACTGGGAGCCGCCCCGGGCCTCTTTCTTCCCCCGACAATCTTTCTCTCCATCCATTAAAGTAGAGCTGCAAGGTGAAAGCACGCGGGAATTGCGCCTTTAGATATTTACATACGTTAGCGTCATGGTGCGCTGCGGCGATCGCGCGTACGCGTCGCGGTCCGCTTCCTTTTTCCCGGAACTCATTAACACTGTCGCCGTTTCCCGTGGACCTGGACGTTCCCCGTAGCTCCGACGTTCGCGACGCGCGTACCGGAAAAATACCGCGGGCGAGAGAGCCGCGCGCAATAATAGCAGCGTAATCGGGCGACGCGCGTTACGCATGTTGTCGCGGAAACGTCGCACGTGATCGCGTGAAATTTCCAGGGACGAAATACGTCGTGGTCACCGTCATCGTCATCGTCGTCGTCGTTGTCATCGTAGCGGAGACTCCTCTCTCTTTCTCGTATGCGCGCGCGCGCGCGCGCGCTCGCGAGCGAACGACCGCAAACACATGGCACTTACCCGGCCTGCCAGATCGCCAGGGCGATCTACGTGCGTCGAGGAGTCACACTGGGCTCGAAGGCGAGACAGGAGACAGACAGCAAGGCAGCGTGATCATGTTTCGCGATCGATCACGCCGATGATACACGATGACGCAGGCATCCTCCACCTCCGGCTTCGGCCCTGCTCCGATAGATGCGGCGTCACCGAGCGAACGAGCGTGAAGCGTGGAGAGCCGAGAGCCGTGAGATCGTGCTCTCTGTCGTG